>JBCAUA010506856.1:0-17004 GCA_038406235.1 Peronia verruculata | reverse complement strand
AAGCAGTCGAAAAATCACTCTCAGGACCCGCACCCCCCCCCCCCCCCCCTTTCCCCTTAAAATTAAAGTCATGAATTCTAGATCGACATTATTGTTGACCAAATAAAATATGAATACAGGTGTCCCTTTCAGTCTGCTCTGGACACCCTCCCCCTTTCCGTTGTGACATTGTTGGTTTTGGAAAGCATCAGTAAGCCAGGGAAAAGAGGGAGTAACGAGCAGACTCCACAGTGCATTATCATTAAGGATTTTTTATGAGGCTGTATCTCAGCAACTTACTATATGAAAGGTCTGATTAAATGGTAAAAGGACACAGCAAAGACATAAAAAAAAAAAAAAAACAGAACAAAAACGGACAGTATAAACGATTAGCCTACCAAATGAGCAGCAATATACATGCAGGCCAGATCTAATGATGGTAAAGGCGGAGGGCGGCCGTGGGAGACAACTTGTGCCCATAAGGTAAATGATGACAGTATTGATAGCGGTATTGGTAATAGGGAATGGTAAGTACATTTTGCTGATAAGACAATGTCCTTGTTTTGTATGCTTAATCCTCCGATTTCAGCCACATAACGAATCTTCCATTGCAATGTAGGCCTACAATCATTCCATTAAATAGTCGTCGATGTATCTGTATGCAATAAAGTACAATATCCATAGATAAATTATCTACGATAAATCAACGTCATAATGTAGCTCCTACGACATCAAATATGGTGGATTATCTTGGATAATTTTGAATTCATTTCCAACAGAAATTTGAATTGAATGAAACTGAAATCCACTGATTCGTTTCATGAAACCCAGGCATGTCATAGAATTCACTGTGTGCTTGAGTGCGGTGGAAGCATATGTGGTACATTTATTTATTTAGATAAATAATATACATGTATATATTTTTGTTGGTACAGAAAGACAGATGGCACAATTTTTGATTTGCTAAAAATCCCCATACTGGTGAATACATGTGGACAAAACAGAAAGTCCTCTTTATCAGTGTTATAGGAATCTGTATACAGGTTTTATTCAGCTAAACCACTCAATTACAGCAATATCAGTTTCTAATTAAATACATGTATCTGTATACATAAGCTGGTGACCACAAAAGCGTAGACCTACCATGGTACAGCAATTAATCTACAGCACAGAAAAGTTCTGTCGAACAAAAAGCCACACTTTTAGACACATGGCCAGGAGCACCATCACTGACCTCATAGAGCCAGAAATCAGAGACCACAGACATGTAGAGGACGTCTTAGACAAACCACAAACATTCTGTATATGTATATTATATAGAAAGTAAAACATAACACATGGTGCATTATACATCTTGATTTATTGGCTGTGGCACATGATAAACAAAGAAGTAGAGATAAGGCATATTCAATGTAGAGAAAATCAAATACTGAACACCGTACTAAACATTTACATGTACAAATACAGATCTACAGAATAATACTCTTTAGCATCAGTTTGTTGAGCTCTATTTTGGTCTTAGTGAAAATAATCCTTCAAGTACTGTTTTATTAGGAGAAATTCCTGGAAATCAAATATATAATGATAGAATCATTTTGAAGAAATGACAGCAAAGGCCTGAAGGCAGTGTAAAGCAAAAAGGGACCCCTTCATAGGCCAAACCATAAATCCGAGTTGACAATTTGGCTTGTCAGTTTTGAGCTGATGGCTTTTCCCAATTTATTGTGCTCAACAGGCTGCTTCTCCTGATATAAAAAAAAAAAAAAAATCAACAATGTTTGTTCAATGGAGACAGAGTGGCTTCACAAAAAAAAAAAATAAAACATTGAGCAGAGTCCACTCACTGTAAAGCAAAGCTACATGTACATGTATTTGGATTGATCAAGTCAACAATTTGCCCACTAACACTCCTCTTGTCAGCTCTGGGTCGTCAGGCAGAAGTGACACTGCCGTTCGGCTCGGCCATGAATGGGTCCCCTAAGTCAAGTACCATGTACTTTCTTCATCGTGTATTTCACTAAGAAAGTAACTGATGCAGAGCATGACGAGTCTTTGACTGAGCAGGTGGGCTCTTTGACATCTCACAGCAAAGATCATGACATTTTTACATGGGCAATCTAATTGTTTCCAGTCCTTAAATATTCCTGCTTGCTTTTTTTTTTTTTTAAATGAAATAATTCATGAGAAGAGAAAAAAATGCATTATTGAATTCGAAAGCACAGAAAAATATATGTTAAATTAAATGGGACTCGTTAAATGATTTTATGATTTAACTTCTTATTTCTCTGTAAAATCTGTTCTGAATAAGAATATTGCTATTGTTGATGAACTAACTGATGCAGATTTAACATATGCACAAAGCAGAATCCAAATTGCTTGAAATCGATTGTCAAAAGTATCAAACAAAAAAGTCTATCAATCAACAGACAAAATCTATGGGTGAAAGGATATAACAATTGGCCAAAATCCTTCAATGCGGTCTATATACACTGAAAATTTAAGGCATAAGAAGGTGTATTCATTCACAAATTTTTAATTCATGCTGGTCAATTCTGTCTATCCTTAGATAAAGACAAAAGATTATGAAACAACAGGAGTTATGCAAAAGGATGAAAAATAAACCACTGCTAATTATTCGATACACTTAATAATAATTTGTAATACTACGTACAGATTGCACATTGAAGACAAAAAACAAATGTGGGCAGAGACCAAAAAATGACTATCTAAGATGAGCCAGCTCTGTTACTTTCCTTTGCTAAGTACATGTACAAGGAATATAAAACAAGTATTGTAAAGAACAAAAAAATCACTTATATGCTGCTCCTATTTGAAATGTGAAGCAAAAAAAAGACTAAAATAAAACCCAAAACTATTTCAATGAGAAAAACTAAAAACACCCTTTCCATTACATAATGAATTTTTCAGAATTTTCCATTCTCATGTTTCAAATAATGAGAGAAAAAATTTTTTTTTTTCTTTCCTTACAAAGCTTGTCTTTGAACCCTCTTGTATTTAGCAAGGGGAAGTAATTTGGCTGCTGGTCAAGGAGGCTCATTCTAAATTTGAAAACAAAGTCCATCTATAATCCCAGAGTAACAATGTACACATAGCTGACTTCTCTACTGTACTGTGAGCCAATACATTTCATCAGAACTGAGTTGATGACAGTTGAAGAGCAATAACACATCATGATAACATGGTTGCTGAAGTGCTGTTAACAAAAGATCTACATCTCATCTAGGAATCACATTCTGAGTCAGCAGTATATCTTTACTTTTAGAACTGTATTGTGAGTTGTCACATTTTTGGGCCGGGAAATTCTTTTCAACAGTCAGAGCATGGGAAAACCCTCATCAATAAAGAAGTGAAATTATAAGATATCAACTTGTTGGGTGGTTGTTCCTAGCATATCAAATCCTAAATTTTTATGAAAATATTTAAAAAAAAAAAAAAAAAAATCAAAAAAAGAAAAAAAAAAAAAGAACAAACTGATCTAATGTAGGAACATATGGCAGTGACAGTGTGCTTTAACTAAGCTTAAACTTATACATATATTGAGAGTAAGAGATGAGCATTTGAGGCTGAGCTAACTAACCAATCTGGTACATACATATACTGAATTTGACATAATAATATACTAGTGGTGTGCCAGTACATACTGCATGGATGTCCTATGGCAAGCAGACAGATCTATACTTCATGGTGATAGCATATACAATGACATAATATAGACTAACTGAGCACTGTGGCAGTGTGAAACTCAATCAACAAAACAAACATTCTTCAAACCCAACTCCATGCATATTTGGACTTGAAACACACAAACCAATGCCAAACCTGGAGATAACCAGTCAATAGGATTTGAGACAAGGCATATATGCTGATGTATCTTGTACAATAAGCACAAGTACAGTATTTGTCCAGGACTTAAAATAAAAGTTTAGATTTGTAGGGTCCAAGTATGACTATGATGCCTTCAGGCATATCAAGTGGAAATGATCTTGTATGATTGAATTCATACTCATACATACTTAGAAGTTTTCTAGATCTAAACATGTTTAACAAACAATGAAACAAGTAGCTTACTTTGTTGATCTCATACTCCATGGGTGCCACCCAGGAACTAATTCAATTGTAATTCTAATCTGAAAAAGCTTGAGTTATATTTTTTTCTTTTTTTTTCTGTTGTTGTATTTTTCTACTTTTTTTTGGGGGGGGGGGGGGTGGCGGCGTGTAATCTCAATCAAGACATGATTTTGAATGATGGGCAGCACAGAACTGAATCCAGGCTTATCACTGAAGGAGTTGGCAAGTCCAGATCCAGACAAAGTCTCTGTTCACGCCCACTGCACTGGCCAAATAGGCCTACATACAGAAAACATGATTCTACAACTGCACAACCAAGATTCACATGATCTACATGATTTTCAGGCTCGAACTTTCTGTGTGTTTGAACATTCTTTGTACTCTGTAGGGATTTGAGTTCACTTGAGATTTGTAACTAGCAAAACCATACGTTGCTCTGAACATGTACATACTTGAGACCATCACAGGTGAAACCAATATCAAAAGAAATCATGGTCTCTCCCATCTGAAACAACCTTCCACTGTCAAAATGAGTTTCTTTTAGATAAAATATTGATAATGAACTGGTGATTTACAGATTAAGTTCTTCTATCATGACCACACTATCCTCACTGAGTTGTCGAGATAGTGAATCTGATTGTCAAATATATAGAACTAAAATTGTTAATGATTTGAAATATGGCAATGACACAATGAAATACAATTTGGGTGCTCATGTTTTGCTTCACACATAACTAAAGATCTCCTCTGCATGTAAAATAAGAGGAAAAAAAAAAAAAAAAAACTTCCTCAAAGACCTCATTTCGGTCCATTCAAAAGTTTCTAATGAGGATATGACACATCGATAAGTTACAATATATCAAAACTTTGGAAACACATTCATTAATTCACAGCTGCCGCCATACCAACAACATCACAGTTTTATTTCAATTATAGTTATAGACATAAGGCTAGAGAGCATAACAATGAAACAGCGTTCACTACACTAGATATACACAGCTCAATATAACAGCATGAATCATCACTGTTGTGATACTTCCATATGAAGAAACACAGTTGGGGAAGGGTGCGGATCCTAAAAATAAGGTTTTGGAACTAAAATATCAAAAATGGGGTTTTCCTAATTTTACACACTTTGAACTCTTCTCATACCATAAAAATGATGAATGGGGCCAGAAACATATGGTGTATGCCCCAAAAACAGCAACAACACCACCCCACTAAATGACTGTATAGAGACATTATGAAAATTCAATTGCAATTTTCTCAATATGTATGATTTCTTTACTTTTTTCCCTATGGCTTTTTTATTTCTCAACCAATTGCCTTAAAATTTGGAATACACATTCTTCATAGCATGTGTTGTGATAAAATGCATCGCTTTTCTCAATTTCTTTTCCGTTTCTGAAGGAAAATTGGATATTTGGTTGAAAATTGCAAAAAATTTACATCCGTCCATATACATATTTCATAAATTTCTAACATAATATTTTATGACATATAAACGAAAAACCAAATGCAATTTGTCCTTTAGATAGGATCATATTATTCATGTGCAAAATTTCAAACACTTCTATTCAATACTCTAGGAGCCTTAGGCTTTTGAAAATAGCTAATTTTCAAAACAAATAATCCAATATGGTGGCACTGTCATGGCAACTGGCTACAAAACAAAGTTTTTCCACACTTTTCCACTAATTAGGACATGTTGAGTCTGAATTTGAAGCTTAAAAAATCCCTAGTCCAAGCATTCGAAAAATCACTCTCAGGACCTGCACCTCCCCTTAAGGATTATTTCTCTTAATGATATTCTACAGATGGTTGGTGAAAATATAAGGATCTCCTGAAATATATTTATAACTCAAAAAAAAAAAAAAATTAAATTCCACTGTGTGACATGTTGCATTTAGCAAACATGTAAATGAATCATGAAGTGATTCTTTTTTTTAACTTTCTTTATTGATTATTTCCACCCTGTTTTCTTTTTTATCTGCTCCATTACAATATCATTTTGTTATATAGGCTAATACGGATTTAGGTATAGCGAAAATGGAGTAATTTGTCACACATAGTAGTCAAACAGAGCAGTAGAGAAATGATGATAGTGCAGTGTGACATCCACACTATAAACTGTAAATAAAATTAAAGATTGTCTCTATTTTGTATACAGTAGCAATCTCCGCCTGAGAATCCACCACCTGAGAACCCGCTCTACCTAAGAACCCACTGCTGTGGCGTACAGGATTTTTCTATATAATTTACCTGCCTAAGAATCAGCTCCCAAATTAAAAATCTGCCTAAAAGCCCCGTGCTGAACCACGACAAGTGAGTACTCATGGCATAATTTCATGTCAGATTGTTCACTTGAGAAAAAAAAAAATAATGCACGCTGCTAGATGTGTGGTAAAATGGAGAGGAGATGAAAAGAACAGGAGTATGAGGAAGGGAAAGTGATGGTGGATGTATGGCTGCATAATCAGGCATAAGTAGACAAGCCCCATACCGATTTCTTTGTTTGTCAACAACTGACAGCACCTTTGTACAGGAAGGAATAAGTCTAGCCTCCTGACTGTTCAGCTGTTTTCCAGCTTGGGTAGTTATGGCCAATTTTAAACACTTCAATCACTCATACTATTATACATAAGGTAACACAGCTACAGTCGAGTCCGCATAAATCGAATTTGCAGGGACCATCCTCATGGGTTCCATTTATGAGAGTTCGTCTTTCAGTTTTTTTGACAAGGTAAACAACTCTCTTTGAGGAGGTTGTCGCTTTCATGTGTTCATTCCACAATGATAGCACCACGTGGAAACTCACTTGATGTTTGAAAGAAGCTGGCCAATACCGATAAAATTATAAACCAAAAAAGTCAGGAATTATTTGATCTAATTGAAATATATATGACAGAGAGAGCTGTTCTATTCACATATGAGAAATCTTTTACCCAAATAATAAAGATCAGCTTATAGTAGCAGACAAGACAGTGACAGATTGTGTAACCATTCACAGATTGTGTAATGTAGGTGGTTTTCGTTGTCTTTGCACTTAAGACCTCTAAGCCAAAAGCTTGAAACTCATGCAATCCCTTACTATGAGGACCTTGATTTAAATTCCATTTTTGGTGATGAAGAGGGAAAAAAAAAAAAAATTATTCAAGAGTCCTATAGTTATGATAAAGCATAAGAAATGTAGTTAACGAGTTGAAATAAATTTGATCTCAAGCCACTTCTAGAAAGGCTGTGCTGGCCCCCCTGGCAAGACTTTGCAAACTCCTTGAGATTTGTGAACCACTGGTTTGGGACCCCGATTGAAGAGTCTGACAGCTCAAATCTTTGGTCTCCCGGTGTCCGGGCTCTTTGGCAGAGACCACTGTATTGTTAAGTACAAGTTTCAGGATTGTTTATTTGTTTATTTGTGTTGGAATTTAATGGCACGTCAGCACAATCAAGGCTATATTGTGCCACACAGGGTAAGATATGTTTACATGTCAAGAAGAAAACAGGAAAGAGTGGGACAGAATAAAGGAGCAAGGAGAGAGAGAAGAGATATCAAGCATGGAACATCGAGGATGGCATTCTATAGGAAACATCTCACCAATGGCCGGTTTTTCATGAAAAATTAATACTTACTGAAGCAGATCATAAAGCTGAAGTCAACAATAAACAAAATAGTTATTTCAAGTCACTGTTTCTTATCTTATCCTTCCATGCCAATGTTTTAACAGTTTGAGATACCAAACCAATAACTATATATCAGCTATTAAATTCAACAAAAGACAACAATATATCTATACATATGGAGACATGCAGTGACCCTGCCTATGAAGGCAAAAAACAAAAGCATGTAACACCAGTATTTGATTACCTGAGGATTCATGGTTTATATATACATATTATGCACATCCAATAAAATGATATTTTGTTGGGTTTCAAAAATAAGTTATCGCATTTGCGCACTGAATATCAAATGGTGATGAAAGATGACAGATTGGAGCTCATAAGTGTCCTGTGCTATTTGCTGATGTCACAAGCCGTAGCAACTTCGGGGAACAATCACAAAAGGCCACGCCCGCACCTGCTCGGTACTGCTGGATCCCTTGTGCTGGTTCCCACCTAAAAGGACAAAGTAACAGTAAATAAAACACAATATTAATATTAATCACACCCATAAATGGATATGTGCAATATCACTAACTGAATAATATACATGTAAATATAAGAGGGATGTCTAAGGGGGATTTATTGAAAAACTGGACTGTACTGTTCAACAAGTCCCAGTAAATGTGATGTCACATGACATTATGCCTTCATCAGACTGAGGCAATCAGAGAAATCATGATTTTTTTTTTTTCAACAGCAAAATGAATTTTTATGCAAACTGTTTTTGTTTTTTGTTTCCCCCACAAAATGTTTCTATGTCCCTTTAAGTTAAATCTGCTGAAACAGACTGAGTAAAAATCCTTTTAAGAGACATGATCAAAATGAACAAAATTGATTGGCAATATTCTCACTAAATTTAGATGTAGGAACAGGTCATCCTTATAATCTTTAATCACCAACATCTCAACTTCTACTCAAGGCAGAACAAACATTTTTTGATCGAAAGAAAGGGAAATGAATAAGTTTTGAATGTGATACAAATAACTCAATATGCCCAGAAACTGACCAGCGCTTGATTTCATCATGTCATGTCTCAAACTTTCAATGGGAATATCCTATCATAGAGGAGATAACTTAATAGTTTCTTCACCAAACATGAAGCACACTCATTATTCTTGCAACTGAAACCAATAATTTTACCTACAAAAAATCTGACATCTGATTCATCGATTGTCATGTGACAATATCTTCACCCATAAAAACTCCAACAATGCTGGATGAAACAAGTAAGAAATACACAACTCACACTGTCAAAGAGAAAAATATTTTTTTCTGATTTGAAGGTGAAAACATGTCTTAATTACTTGCTGCCAAAAGAGCAGATAATAACCTTTACTAATTCAGCCTTTTTAATTTGTTTGATTTCCACAGGCACACACTGTAAAAAAATACAATGTTCTGTTCCCATTCTCATGTAAAAGCTGCAGAATACTGTAATCATATTTCTTCATCACAACATGTCATTCAGTTTATCACCCTACATATAATAAACACCACTGGCCTGTAAAAAGTAAGCCTGCAGTGGACTTACACTTTAAACAAAACATTTAATGAAGACAAATGTTCTCACTTGTTGGTCAGTGGATCATATGCCTCAACAGAGTTGAGATAGTTGGATCCATCGTGGCCCCCAACTGCGTAGAGACGCCCTCCAAGTGCACTAACACCAACACCACCTCTGCAGCAAGACATGCTGGCCACCAATGTCCACTTGTTGTTTTTAGCATCGTATTTTTCCACACAATCCAGCGGAGAGTTATCATCAAAGCCACCTAGTCAAAATATATATTAGAATAAGGCTACTAGAAATTATTATCCACTGATCGTCTTATACCTCCTCCTTTTCAAGGTACATTCTATTCATGAAACTTTACTACTACAGGTGATATTTATTTATTCATTCATTTATAACAATTTAATGGAGAAATTTAAAGTTGTACAGGTCATTTCAAAACAAATTAGAAAACTTAAAAGTTGATTCATAACAAACAAACAAAAAACATTAAAAAAAAAAAGAATAATTTTTCATTCTATAAGCTATTTACATGTATAACAATGTGCTATTGAATGTGCAGCCTAACAGTTCACAGAATACAGACCACAAGTTCCAGTTATTTCTTTTTATAGAATAAGTTGATTTCATTTTGAAAATTCTCAACCGCAACACAGCATGGTGAATCATTTGCAAAAATACTTGTTCACAGTATTAAAAGAGTTAACCTAACTACCAAACTTCTCCTTTTCGTGGATTTTATTTCAAACATTCATTCTATTAAAAGTAAGTGAGTGAACATGAAACTGTTGCCTAATGTTAAAATATGTAGACTTCCATGTAAAAATGTAAAATATCGGATCAATAGTGTGTGTCACTGTATAAACTTTAATTTGAAAGTAGCATAAATTATCAGATTTGATTAAAATATTCCCATTTCTCAAAAAAAAAAAAAAAAGGATTAAATCTAATTAAACAATCAATCCCATTTAGGTAAAAAAAAACCCAAAGTATTCCACTATTAAGTTGCACATAATGTCTAGGCAAGAAACTGTATACTGGTGATGTCTGAGGAATGACCACATGAAAGAAGATAGGCATAGGCCGATGATCAATGGCTTAGTCAGAGATTAAGACTAATTTATTATATTAATAAATATAACTGAATGATACATAAAAAAAAAAAAGAAGTATCCAGCATTCTGAATAAAATCCACAGGAAATTACATACCGACTACATAAATGTATCCGTCAAGGACTGCCACTCCAGCTCCTGCCCTGCGCTTGTGCATACTTGCCACAGGTATCCATCGTCCCAAATATGGGTCATATCGCTCACAGCTGTCCAGGGAACTTGTCCCATCATTGCCACCCAGAGCATACAACTGTCCCTGAGAAATAAGGAAACAGACACATCATAAAGTGGAAACTCAAGTCAAAGAACAACATGAACTCGGGTACAACAACACAATTTCAATTCCTCAAGTTCTCTTTCAATGAATGTTATATACTAAATTATTTCAATAATGACAGAAGGCTGGTTAAAAAAAATTCTAGGTGGATACAGTTGATTTTGGTAATCTGACTAGTACTGTTAGCTCCCAAAGTGCATGTTGTCAGTTACATTGCTACAGAATAGGCCTACTGACCAAGTCCACAAGATGCAATGCATGATGTGGGTTCATTATGTCAGCACATGTGCAGTCAGTGTATTTCCTACTGCCACGCTTAGATATGCCTATTGAAATATGATCTGTTAAATTTTCGAGCAGTTGTCATAATTGGCTCTCGTCATGGCTATTGTCAAGTAGCAAATTTAAGGAGCATTGACCAGAGAGTTGCCAGCATTAAAAGAGTAAACAGAAATTCGAAATCTAATGCTGACATATTCCGCCTGAAGTAAAATAGGGTCTTTTGTGCTAAAAATAGGATATGTCGTGTGTGCTACCTATGTGCGTGATGTCGGGGAATGATCACCTGAAAGAATGACGACATGGAAATGATGTCATCAGCTGATTCTAAAACTATTCCATAATTTCTTGGTATTTCAGAATAAACTAAGTCAAATTTCTCCTCTACATTCACCATCAATTTACATATGATCTTCAAAACTAGTTCAAAACTGTGAAGGCCCCTTTGGTTCTTACCATCTTTATTAAACTTGTTTGACAGAATATTTTTCAGTGAAAAGTATTGAAATCATCCTCTAAAACCAAACACTGAGCAAACTGTATGATTTTCTGTGAGACAAAGACCTTGATGATTATCATCTTTATGAACTACGATGATTTCAGTCAAGTTATACGAGGAATATGGCATAAAATGCTCACCTTCAAAGTTGCTACACCAACACCTCCTCTGGGCACCTCCATGTTGGCTATGAAGCTCCAGAAATCCTGGTTTGGATCATATCTCTCCACTGTGTTGAAGCAAGTTGCATCATCCAGCCCTCCCACCGCATAGATTACCCCACCTAGGCAAGCCAGAGCTATTCCTCTCCTGCAAGAAAGTGAACGAAATAATTTTTTTCATGCTGAACAGTGCTATTGCTTTCTTATGAATTTATCATATGGACACAAAGAGATTTGAGACAAAAGGAATAATCCTTACTGAATTTAGACACAAACATATAGAGAACAACACTTCCTAGACCATTTCTTTAGACTCATGATGAGGACTAAAACTGATATACTTCAGCCATCTAACAAGAATTAATATGTGATTCTACAGTCAAAGATAAATTGATGAAACTGGGCAAACATGATTGTTAAGGATAAAATTCTGATGTGTTTTAAAGTCCTGAAATCCACAGCACAATATGCATATTTTTCTTTAAAAAAAGAAATCAGAAAAAAAAAAGGGGGGGGGGGGGCATCTATATTCCATTGGATTAGCTATTAGTGCACCAACTGACAGCAGACAATGATAAAATTTCAGTCCACTATATGATAATATCTTTCCAAACATTGGCTATTTGATCCATTATCTTACTGTTTCAAAAGTAACTGCTGGGCAGGAACAGATCTATAATACGGAATGAGTAGGAAATGCCTTTTTTCTATTTCATGAATTCCCCCTTTTTATCAAGCAGAGCATTTGGTGCAGGATCAAAAAAGGATGACCATATTGCTGAAGTTGAAACTATTTATATAGTATCCTTCACTCATGAGCCTTTATAGCCATATAAGTATCAAGGCACTGATGTCCTCAAACACAAGTTCAAGTATCTTAGTAACTGAATGACTTGTCAAATAATTATGCATATCAGCACAAGCTATTTTGTCTAAGTCTTCTCTTGAAGATGAATGGATACCATGAGAACATTTCTGTCAAACCTCAGCAGTTTTATTTGACAATTTCAGATCTGGTTTGGCACAATGTCCTTGTGACATGATGCATTCCTACTCGAAAGTCTATTTTCAACAACTTTCACTCAGTGCAAGTACTTGTATACTGAAATAAGATGGAACAATAGAAAAGTAAAAAAAAAAGCCCTGAAAAGGTAAGGTTGAGAAATTGAGATGGAACATGCGTTCTGATTGCTTTACCGTAAAGTTGCCATCTGGGCTATGGGTTTCCATGTGTTGTGTTTTGGGTCAAAAACCTCACCGCTTCTCAGGTGGTCACTCCCGTCATGACCACCAACAGCGTACAATAAACCTAAGGAATTAAAAAAGTTAACATCTGGTCAAACAACAATGGAGAACCTTTGATTGCAGTTGTCAAATAATGATTATAAATATGATGAGGGAAATATTCCTAGCAGAAAAGTGTAATTAATGATAGACTAAATGACATAAAATTTGAAAAAATACAAATTTGAATATGCTCACTTATCTGCAATATAAATTTCTGACATGAAAAGACTCACCATTAAAGACATAAGACAACTCTGACAGAAGTACATAATGTTAGTAACACCCTCTGAAAAGCAGTAACTGGGAAAAGCTGCCTTAAATCCATGAGGATTCGGACAATTTATTACACCTATACAGGGCTTAACTTTTTAATTAGCTATAATTATACAGATTGTAAGTTCTCCACCAAAGGCATTTCAGTGAGTGTAAAAAAATACAGATTATGATTGTTTTTCTCTACTGCCAGTATGATACTACTTTCCATGGTATGTAAAATCAAATCAATCAATGACTAGGACAAACTGTTGCACAGAACAGGCTGGAAACCACAGGTGCTGGTAAATTTCAGAATGTTATTGTTAGACTGATAAGGCACCGGTAAATCAGAGACTGTTCTTGTTAGACTGGTAAGATCGGAGATGCTAGCAAAACCTAAACAATTTGCTGGAACCTTTTCTGAGGTTGCACATGATGACATAATCAGACTGATGTAATCTACACTGTTAGAAAAGCCAAGGTGACCATGAAGAGACTGCAGTCACGAGAGGACAGAAATGGATACTGACCTGTACACTAATGACAAGTATCCTGTGACAAGATCAGTACACATTGGGCCAAAAGTATTCCAATGGTGCTGACAGACCAACAAAATTTCACACCAAGCTGATGTCAGAATGAGTGAGACTAGAACCAATAATCAGTTTCTGAATGTGCCAGATTCAGCAAATAACCAGCCGATCATGGGCATAAGACAAAGTGAAGAAAAAGCAGTGGATCACAACTGACAGGCACGCATGAACTACCAGGCAAACATGAGTGTGTGGACGGGACAGGAACTGAACAACTAGCAAAGTGCTCACAGTACATACACACATTCTACTATGTACACCTGAACTCTTACACATCATGCTCTGTAGTCCACCAACAGAGGCATTAAGCAAAGGTAGGAATACTGGTCATAACTTCCCAATGGTGAGATCTACACATGTACACAGAATAAGATTTTCAACAAGTGTAAGAAATAAAGAATAGTCTAGCGACAGTCAAAATGAGACCAAACAAGAAATCTAAAACAACAAAGACATAAACACCTAAAAACACATAATGAAATGTCACGCTTCGTTAAAAATAGTCCAAATGTGACATATTCACTTCCGAGAGAAGGTTAGATGCAAGACTGATTCAGCAGAAGGGAAGCTTGTTTCTGTCAAGGGCAGAGAGCATGGTTTAGATCTGATTCAATGTTGCAGCCAGGACCAAAAACTAGTGGTATACGCTTTTACATGAGTGGTATGTAAAAATTATACTTTTTTGGATTGACACACTAGCCCACTGTAAAGCCAGATACCTGGACACTTTTATGAGAATATGTGCTGACAATGTTGTGAATTGTTATATGAGATATTCAACAGGCTTATAATCTTGCCGCCAAAAGAAACGAAACTGCATCAGCCCTTCTATCTCTGGACAGAGATGAACATCATTTATTTCATTTCCATGTCATATTCTCAAAAAAATGCAGTGTGTTGTATAAAAAGGCACAGCAGATTACTGACTTGGCTGGAACTTTTGACGGCTATAAAAAAATGCCAGAATTTCAGCAAACTGCTGAAAAAATGGGACCTCTGAAGAATTTGAGTTCCAACAGACAGTCACCTCCGATGATTCACCGGAACCTGAGAACATATATGAGTGTCCCCACTGAGTCTGTCACAGTAGTGCTAGGTGTCTGTAATGCTTACAGGGAAAAGTGCTGATTATCTATATTATATAAATATCTACTATCTATCCATTATTGATTAAGACTAAAATAAGTAAAAATACCATTAAATGAGCAGACTCCTACATGCCGTCGTCGAGTTGTCATATCCGCTACAACAAACCAGCGGTCCTGCCGTGGATCGTAGCATTCTATACTCTTGAAAGGGTCACCAGAAGCACCACGACCTCCGACACAGAAAAGCACACCTGTATATAAAAGATACTTACAATTGTGAGTTATGTCTTAGACATGACTAATAATCTAAACAGCTGGTAATTTCCTGGTGAATCATAATGAATTTTTACTATGAGAATTTTTTTCTCATTGTTCTGTGCCTTTCTGTGTGTTGTCCTTACATATTCTGGTGATAAAATCTATTTATTATCAGGAAGTTATTCTGATTTAATACAAAATACTCTCAAATAATAAATTCAGGATGATTCTGTAGGAAAAAATTCCAAACTCAAGGTGAATGGTCCCAAAGCATTCAAAGTAAACGAAAAAGTAGGCCTGCTTAGCTTCAACCATTCGTCTTCAAGTTTATACCCGAACAAGCACTCACCTGCATAACTTTTTCGTGGTCGTGACCGCTCAGTGACCTTGACCTCCGGAACAATGCTAGCTAGTGACATCTGGTAATATTTGGCTTCATCCACAAAGTCTCTACACTCAAAGCTGTTACGGATCAGCGACTCACTCTCCACCTTTTCCATCAAAAAGATTGGAGCCACCAGTGGAAGTTTGATCTGCAAAACACATATGCAAGAGTTATTAGCCAAATGATCTATGACAAGTGAATAAATACAGAACAACATTATACCTAATTCCTTGTCTGTACAATCACAAAAATAATAATAAAAATGATGCAACTAATTTCAGTTCTAACAGTGTTGTTTTCTATCCTCATTTGCTCTAGGGTGGTTTTTCAAGTAAATTCTTCATGGTTGCCATTGAAACACATGAAAACAGCTGCCATTTTGGATTTTTTCCCTACTTTCAACCCACATTTTTCATAAACCATCTGTCACAAAACCACCAAATTTTGCAGAAACATTCTTTCATTCAACATAAAGATTTTGTCTGATCATTTTTATGGATATTATGTAAAATGTATTTATTGCTATTTTTTAAAAATTCCACTATATAAAATATGCAAATTTTCACATTTTTGGGAAGAAAAGAATTGTGAAAAAAAAAAAAAAAAATTTCTGGAATTTTGAAAAAAGCATCACACAAAATCTTTATCTTACGTTACTGCACAGTTCTTGTAAGTTGCAAATAAATCCCATGGACAGGTTTTACAAAATCTGGGTTTTATTGCAATAAAAACACTTTGGTAAATCGCAATTTTCTAAAAGTATAGTAAATGTCAGTCTTTTTTCCCACGACATTCCACACGAAATAAATCCCTTCAGAATCCACCAAGGACACAGCTAGACCCCCCCTTCCAGTTCTTCCAGTTCTCTCTGCCTTCTGGCTCTTGCTTTCTCCTAATAGCCTGCCTCTTAGTCTGTTTTTCTAACGCTAATCTTTTAGCCTGCCTCTTGTAGTTTTTCTAACACTAACTTGTCACTAACAATACGAAGACACAAAGCATAAAAACATACTGCACAGTATAGGTTACGAGCGAAAATGATCTTGAATTCCATTAGTGCACACACTGAGCCAATAGACTGTCAGTCTTCGCTCGCTGGCCCATGCATGGCCCGCGAGCACACAGGCCATATGTGATCAGTCCATATATGGAAGTATAGTACTATGAAGGGAGAATGGAGTGTATAACTTTCTCATGACCCTATGAAAATAAATGGGTGTTTGGACATAGACATTTATGTTGAAGGAAGGAAAGGCTACCATTGGTTAAGAGGAAAGGGGTCAGATTTTGTATCGATACTAAATTTAAAAGACCCTAGCCAATGCAAAGTTGCTTGTCTGGGCTATGAAATGAGGGCATTTTGAAAAAAAAAAAAAATTATGCACTTACCTCACTGAGCAATAATACAGGGTGGAAAGTGCAAAATCTTTTTTGCCCCTGAACTTTTAGCGGTCGAGTGGCTTTAAGCCGTATATCGCACAATTAACCCCAAACATTAATTTTGATGCAACATGCTATGACATGATGAAGTACTCTAATAAATCTGAATAATCTTTCTTGCCTTAATTAC
>JBCAUA010506745.1:0-17004 GCA_038406235.1 Peronia verruculata | reverse complement strand
GCAGGCAGGCAGGCAGGCAGGCAGGTAGGTAGGTAGGTAGGTAGGTAGGTAGGTAGGTAGGTAGGTAGGTAGGTAGGAAGATAGGTAGGTTGGTTGGTAGGTAGGTTTGTAGGTTGGTAGGTAGACCGATTGATTGCTACATAGAAAGCTATCGTTAAAATATCCAGTGGCCACAATAAAGAAAGTACATGTATTAATAAGCTTATTTAGCCATATCACCTGCAAATATAATCCCATTACTATTTGGTACAAAGATAATCCGATAGAAAGTAAATAGTTCTTTCACCTTGACAAGCTAGTAGTAGGAGACACAACATTTCTAACCAGTTTCACATGTAGGCCGAGCTAGCTATTACGGCATGGTATTATTTCCTCTTATGTGAACAAGATATAAAACAAGCAGCACTATAATATTTTTTTTTTTATATCTATCTCTTTACCATATTGTAGAGTGGCTATTTTCTCTTTAAAGTAATACCGTCTATCATTCTATGAGTCACTTTTCTCAATCTAGACATCGATTTTCTTGACTTGTTTGTTTGTTTGTTTGTTTGTTTGTGTTGGGGTATAACGACACATGAGCACGATTACGGCTATATTGTCTCAAACACAGTAAGACGCGTTTACACGTCAAGAAAAAGTGAGGAAAGAAAGCGGGACAGAAGACAAGAGCAAGAAGAGAGAGAAGAGATATGTCTACCCTGGAATGTCTAAGATGGCACTCCATGGGAGACCACCGATACCAGGCTTACACTGCCTGCAGGTGGGAGCAGAGAATCTATAAACCCCGGGCCCCCGCTGGAGCTCTAAGAGGATTCTCTTGACTATCATATTTTTGATGTGCTTATTATGTTTTACATTCAATGCTGGCTTTTTCTTGAATACCTATCTTTTTTCAAATTTGGATTTTGTTATAGTCTATTTGCTATTTTTTCCCAAATGCCGGTCTTGTTATATACATCCCAAAATAGATAATTACCGTAACTTCCATTTGGGATAATCTGCGTTATCCAGCAGTTTTTTTTTCTGATATTCTCTACCACTTATCTAGAATATATAATATCTGTCTCATTGTCTTTGTCGCCATCCAGTCTTTCTTCTTGAATGTGTTATCTGATTTTGTTTAATTAATTTGCATTCCGTCTTTCTTTCTCTTAAATATTTACCTGTCCTATCATGCAAATGGTACTATTTTATTCTGTATATATATATTTCACATGATTGTCTGTTCTTCGGGCATTGACTGCAAGCGTTATTCCCATTACAATTCTTATCAATTATTTTAAAGCCCAGCATCCAACTTCTGCAGTTTGCTTTGGGATTATATGAACCTGTATTATCAATTTGGATATCGGGTTTTTAATAATTAATAATAATAATTATAATGATAATAATTGACCCCGTCACAAAAGAAACGTGCGCACATGCCCATGAAGTATGTGGCATTGAGAGGATTAATGTGCAGTATTAGGGTCATAGTTCTTGACACTTTTCTTATTATACAATATATTTTATATAAAAAAGAACACTTTCCTTGAGCACACCAGATTTACCTATAATGATATTGTAAAGATCCGAGACACATAGTTATATAACCCCTCTGGACATCAGCAGGCTTGCACCTACTTGCATACACAAGTTCAGGGAACCACAGCGGACCTGGTATCAATCTATCAAGTCTCAAGTACACTGATCAGTGATTCTCAAATTATTTTTAGGAGAGGACCTGATAGTTAGAAAAATACCTGCCGTTACAACCGTTCGAAAGCCGGAGCGGAAAGGGATATATATTAATAAGAGTATAGCTATATTACCTGCAAATATAATCCCATTACTGTTTCGTAGAAAGATAATCCGATAGAAAGTAAATAGTTCTTGCAACTTGACATCAGAGTAGGGGACGAAAAATTACTAAATATTATACACAGACAACGCCGATTTTTTTTTTTTTTTCTTTTTATAAAACATAAAAGATTTTTTTTTTTTTTCAGAAAACGTAATGAAGATATTATTAATAACGGTCTTACACTACGGAAGATAGAGTAATATAAACACCACACAGGTGTATGTAATAATGTAACAATGTGATTTTAATAATGTGTATTATTTATGTAATTGTGGGTGGGTTTTGTTTGAATCTCTTTTTGTGTGTGTGTGTGTGTGTGTTTTTGATAAGTTGAATGATTTAACTTTTTTTTTTCTATCAGGTTGACAAAAATAGTAGTTTATATATAGTGGATTAGTCATTTCACAGACAATCAAAAGATGCCTGACAAAAAAAAATATTTACTCGTCTATCGTTTCACTTATGAATATAGGAAAAACATACTTTGTAATTTAAATTAGATAATTATTTGGGCAGGATGGATCTTCAAGAAACCTTGTCGTTATTCGGTGTGATAACCTAATATTAATTTTGTTGTTTCGTGTTTGTTTTTGTGTTGTTTTGTTTTGTTTTGTTTTTGTGTGTGTGTTTTTGTTTGTTTATTATTTTGTTGGTTTGTTTGTTTGTTTGTTTGTTGTTTTGTTTGTTTGTTTGTTTGTTTGTTTGTTTGTTTGTTTGTTTGTTTGTTTTAAGACCGTTAAATCCACAGGAGCTTAATCTTCAAAAAATCTAAAATTAATGACTACATAACGACAGTGTTTAGTTTCTTGCTGCGTGTTCTCTCCTTCTGGATTTTCCCACTATCTCCATCTCTGAACGGCATTCATTGAAGAGATATATCGGTGAACTTTAGGTACATTGAGACCCGCTGAACTGTATGGCACTTCACGGTAAAGTCAATGGGCTTTGTTTAATAAAGTGGCCCCTCTGGTTACAGAAGGTCCTACATACAACAAATGCCTCATTGACGTCAGACCATGGCAGGGGTTTACAGGCCACAGTAACTTTGAAAACCCTTGAGTTGGTATATCATTTTCAACTTCTTCAGAGATTTGGCCATGTAATACTTACAATGGGACTGGACATATCAACAACGGCGTAAGAAGAAGAAGTCAATTAGGCTTGTTAGCTCAGTGATTTGTGCTGCAGCCTTTGGAAGCAGAGGTCTGTGGATCGAATCGCAACGGTTGCATGTTGTATCCTTGGGAAAGATAACATAACACACAATTTTCCTCAGCACACCCATCTTTAAAATGGGTACCTGATGTATATCGAAGGAAGTACAGTGGCGCTGCACTGCGGCGACGCGGCCTGAAATGACCTAGCCAATTTCCCCTCTTGGGGGTCAAGGGATGGTACTTTTACTTTACTTTTTACTTTATAGCATTTGTCATCTTTATTACTGGTTAATACTCCATATAATTTTTGTGAAATTTGACTTTTTCCGACAATCGCACAGCTCAATCAGTGGTGGTGAACTGTGTATTTATTTAACCCTTGAAGCGTCGACAAAAAGAGCCAGTGTATTAAAGGTTCCAGAATAATAAATATATTCATGATGAAGAAATGACAACCATGCCCTAAAAAAGTACCATCAATACCACTTGTATCTATATTGTATATTATGTGGAAAGGACTTTCAATGGTAGATACGACTTGGATTTTTTTTTTCTTTTTCTACAGATGGCCTTCTTGACACGTGTGGAGTTAACTTTCACTCCTGGGAAGTTGGATTGTCTCACCTTTAAACGCCTGCCCTTTTTTTTGATGGGAAGAATTGTGTTGGAAGAAATTTGAAATTGGGAAGTTTTGCCCGAACAACGGCGTCTCCGCCCACTCTTCAATCGATTTTCAACTGCTAAGGGTTTCTCAACAGGCCGACGTGCATACATAATCTCTGAAATTATTCGGCCTTATCCGAGAAGGCTAGAGGTCGGGCTCCCCTACACAAGAAGCTAGGACATAATTTAGTCACTAGTTACACAAAAACAAAACAAAAAAATAAATGTTCTCATCTTCAAATCCCCACCATCCCATGAATAATAGGATCCCAAAAGCGAACCCATGATGTCAATGGCATGAATTTTTCTCCAAGTAGTAGACGCCTCACCACACAACCACGGTAGGGTTAACATTGTGAGTGTGGTCTCGTTATAGAAGCACTCGTCTTCGTCGTAGTTTACATTGTAGAACACACTGCAATGTACACAATTATTCATATCTTCTTCCGAAGTCCTTACAGTTCGATGATAATTGTGACTTCAGTCATAATCTCCTTTCTTTTTTTGTACGCTGGAGATTTATCGACAGGCTGTCATCCGGCGGGCAGCGAGACTAGGCTTTGAATTAAAACAGACACTCTTATTTAACCTACATAAAAAGAGGTTATATCTCAGATTTTTTAAAATGTCTTTCATAGCAATATGGTAGCTTCATTATTGAATTTTGGTTTGTTATGAAGGGTGACATTGCATGTGGGTACATGAATGTTTAAGAGCCGTTATTATAATAGTCATTTCATTAAAAGTTTGTTCTAACCATAGACATACTTGTATAGAAGACCCGGTAGGAAGAGAGAACATCTGGTCCAGTTTGAACAGAGCCTCGGCACCCCCTTGTCTAGGACACAATTTCGCTGTGGAAATAAATGTGTATAAAAAAGGAAATCATCAAAAACAGTGGTGAAGAGGAAGTTTATGACTAAAACTCTTCGCTTTGGGTGACGGACTTAAAACATTTAGAGCATATTCAATCTAGATGCCCTCCGAATAATAAAAGTAGTGTTTTTGATTAAACTGCGAGGAAAGAAATGAATAAATAGTAATTCAAACAGTTAATACGAAAAGGAGACTAAAGAAAGGCCTTATGAAATTTACTACGCATTAGGCTTAATGGTAATTAGCGGGTCTGTTGAAAGCGTATAATTTAAAACAAAAGAGATCAAGAAGAAAAAGAAAAAAGTCAACCTATTTCAAGTGTAAATGTGTGACTAGAAAACAAATGTGGTGCTCCTGTAAAAACGTGTACAAGGGAAGAAAACAAGATGGACCTAGACATAGTTCAACTTTAACAAACCACATTTGCTTCTGGGGTTAGATGTGGTACATGTAAATGGGTGCGTATACATACTTAAATAATCTTAGATACTATAAAAAAAAAATGCAAGAAGACCCGGAGGACTTGATGAAGTTTTTGAAGTTTTGTTTAGTTGTTTTTCTTTCATTTTTCAGAAGGCTGTCCATGTCAAAGTTCCATTTTAACATATCATCCTGAAGAATGCACGTCTACTTCAGCTCTTCAGACAAACTTTTCTTTTCTGTCAATCCTGGTCACCTTTCTCTTCATTTTTTTTTTTTTTTCGTTTCATCAGGAAAAAAAAACCCCTCCTTTTGTGGCTGTCAGTTCACCCAGTATGCCCAGGAGTTAAGCATAAAAAGATAGAGAAAGATGTGAACAAGAATACTAGATCTAATTCTGGTCCGTTTTTCCACACTGAAGTGAGAGCAACGAGGATGCGTTTTATTTCTGTATTTTGTTTCTGTTTTTGTTTGTTTTTTGTTTTTGTTTTTTTCATACATAAGTTCACTTTCTTTTATTTCTTCTCTACCTCTTTTGTTTTAAATCATCCATGTTTTCGTTTCTTCTTTCCTTGTCTTCTTTCTTTCGACTGACTCCCTGATTATACCAGGCCTAAATTTGTGGTAAATTTCAGGTCTTCCTTTAGTCTCATTTTCGTATCAATCGTCAGTGCCATCATTTATTTATCTTTTTTTTTTTTTAATAATTTAATTTTTAAAAAAACACTACTTTTATTATTCGAAGGGCATCTAGGTTAATACGTTCTAAATGTTTTAAGGTCTGTCAATCATATTGAAGAGTCCTAGTCCTAAATTTCTGACCCACCCATGTGTTTGTACGCGCTTCTTTCTAAAGCCCATTCTGCTCCCATAGCCTATTTCAGCCACGAAAGGTGTATCATTTGGGGAAATGGCGGCCAACAGCAAAATCGAGGTGCCCGGGGTCTAGTTATACTACTATGTCTGTGGTTCAAACCAGTAGAGTGCATAAGAATGTGTTGAATGCTAAAAAAAAAAAAATACATAATAAATAAAAGCTAACAAAACAAACTGTCGTACAGTTTGATATTTTTAATTTCAAAATTTACGCGCAACATTGCTCCCCCGCGGGGAAGGGGGGGGGGTTATAAGTAGGTTCTCTGCTCCCACCTCCAGGAGGTGTAAGCCCGCCATCGGTGGGGTGTCTCTCATGGAGTGCCATTCTCGACATTCCAGAGGAGACATCTCTCTCTCTCCCTCTCTATCTCCCTCTCTCTCTCTCTCTCTCTCTCTCTCTCTCTCTCCTTGCTCCTGTCTTCTGTCCCGCTTTCTATTCTCACTTCTTCTTGACGTGTAAATGTATCTTACCGTGTTTGACACAATATAGCCGTAATCGAGCTGATGTATCGTTAAGCCCCAACACAAACAAACAAACGCGCCAAATTGCGAATGCATGAATTGTCTTTAGATTTTTGTTGTTGTTGATTTAAAATATTTGTTTTTCATCTAAAGGAGCCGGTAAAAATGTGAAATCTTTCTTTTGTAGATGATTTTTGTCATGACAGAGAAGTGAATTACTTCAACACGCCAGACTGAGATTATTCTGTAGTCTGTTTTTGATGTATGTAAATCAGACACAGGAAAAAAAGCACTTGGCCTCAGAGAATAATAATATATTTCTGAGACGTAAAGATCCCCCCCCCCCCACCCGCCCTTTTTTTAGAGAGAGAGAAAAGTTCTACAATTATTTCATTTCTTATTATGTTACTTGCCCTAGGCTTTTAGACATTCTAAAGATCATCAGATCTAAGTCGTGAAAACAAGATTTGCAGCGCCAGTTAATTACTTTAAATTGGTAGTTATTATTTCTTCATAGAATCATAGATTGGAAGGACAATCATCGTGGAAATAACTAGAAAAAAAAAGAAATTTAAATGTCAAAATACTATTCTTCCTTATTTTCATTTCGAGGCGAATAAAAAATATTGAGCGTCTTTTTATTTTCCAACCTTTAATGAGTGCGTAATTATCACGCGCATATAATTTTTGTTCAAATATTGGCATAGCGTTTAAATTCATTTAAGTTGAGAAAATATGCACGTAAAATAATCTGGAAAACATTTAATTCATTAAACGTGCACTAAAATCTTTGATCCATTTTTTTTTTCCGCGGGGAAAATAGGGAGGGGGGAGTGGTGGGAGGGGGGGGGGAAATAAAAATTATCCATCTATTTTACTTGAGTGATAGGTGAGATAAATTTGTTTTTATTGTCGTCAAGGCTACTCAGAGAGATCCCCGATAACTTTATTATTCAGGAAATGCTGACATTTTCTCTAACAGCTGATACTTATTTATCTATCCCCTTCTCTTTGATGTGCACAGTCATAATTGACACCTAATTATTTTTCCCCTTTTATCCCGATCCGTGATCGATGCGTCAAACAATCATGGCACTACCAGGTGTTTATATTGCATTGATTTTCTTGAAGAAAGTCTGCTAGATACAATTTTGCAGAGATCTCATAACTTACGAAAATGCTAAATTATAAATGTTTAACTGAAAACGATATAGTTATGAAATCTTCATATTCCTACCTCATCCTTGTAAGTGTATTTTTAAGTCATTTAGAGACTTTACTTTGTCTACGGCTGAGATGCTCACTGTAAACTTTCAAAACATAAATCAATCTTTATTTATTACTGTCTCACTTTTCGCATCTTATCCCTCAGAACACAGTTTTGATTATTTAACGCAAAGGTGTCCAAACTGCGGCCCGGGGTCCAGTTTTTATTGGCCCGCAGCAAATTCTGAAAATACAGTGGAACACACTTAAACCAAAACTTTAGGGACCTGGCATATTATTATTATTATTATAATTATTATTATTATTATTATTATTTTGTATTTGGGCTTCTCAAAACAAGAAAAAAAAAACTTTGGACATCCTTGATTTAACGCATTATTTTTTCAATCATTTGCAATGAAATTGTTTGATGTCTGTCTCAGTCTTCTTTGCTCTAGAGAACAATAGAGATTCGATACGATGAAATTAGGCGCTCTTCAAACTGAGGCGACCGGAGAAAGCACAGTGAATGAATTTTTAACCTATTTTCATTTCTTCACAGAACCCTTCCATATCAATTTAAAAATGCATCTCAGAGTTAAATTTGTTGAAATATTG
The DNA here is from genome assembly GCA_038406235.1 of Peronia verruculata. Classification (NCBI taxonomy): domain Eukaryota; kingdom Metazoa; phylum Mollusca; class Gastropoda; order Systellommatophora; family Onchidiidae; genus Peronia; species Peronia verruculata. The sequence continues at coordinate 8,880 of JBCAUA010506745.1, read as the reverse complement.
AGTAACAGCCCAAAAATTGTATTTAGTGACATGGCTCAATAGGTATTAGCAAAATTGTTCAACTGTTTTCTCACTAAATTCGGCTGCAACTAAATTCAGTCACCCCATCGAATGCAATTGCTAATATCTCGACTTCTACTGAAGGAGAACAAAGACTCTTTCACCAGCAGTGAGTGAAATGAATAACATTCACAGTCATGCCAATAACTCCATATGCTTAAAATCTGACGAGAGCCTAATTTCATCTTTTCGCTTCTCATTATTATGTGTGGTGAACTTCTCATCTCAGCGGTGATATTGTTTTAACTGTTTTAGATGAACACAGTTCTATCTACTTAAGCGAAAAATTATAATAATGCTCACTTTGAAGACAACTACCAGGCAACCAATAATTATATTAATAAAACTGTTCTATATTTTCTATGATTCAGGTTAGCTGGGGTGAAACTCCCCTTCATAGAGAACGAGGAATCATAGAGTAAATATAACAACGGTCAAATCTGAGTGTGAAATCCTGCATGCAGGCTAGGATCACTATACGCCCGATCGAGGCAACATTCAAGATTCACATCTTCCCTAAAACATCTTTGTACTCAGGGCCAGAATGGCGAACGTCACACTGACTAAAACTGTGCAAATGAGCCAGGTTTCCGTGCTGTTAACGAGGGCGCAGTTCTTTGAGGGTTTTTTCACTATCTACCGCATGTCCTGTGGTGTTATGTTATTTGGCATCCTTTCTAACGTCATCAACATCGTTGTTTTCTACAGAATGGGATTGAAAGAAAGCGGCATGAACGTATCCTTTTTCGCTCTGGCACTTTCAGATCTTATGTATCTTCTTTCGTCATCTGTCTGCGTCATCGCTAGTTTGCTGCAGAGTACTTATATCAGTGCCTGGGATATCAAAGATTTTGTCTATTGGTACACCCTTATCTTCTATGATAACTCTATGTTCCTGGTAGTTTTCATCGCTGTTGTGAGGTGCTGCTGCATTGCCATGCCTTTGCATTTCAAGAATATGTTCACAAGGGAGAGAACAGTTATGGTCATCTTAATCATCGCAGTCATTGCTGTATCAGTCCGGACACCCATGGTCACTGTCCAGAGACTGAGATGGAAACTTGACCCTCTATACAATGTTACGAAATACACACGGGTGGAGACGTCCAACTTCGACACCGTCAAACTGGTTAACGATCTGTTGTGCCGCAATATCATCCCCTGGTCATGTTTTATTATCATCTTTTTCAGTCTCATTATTCTCATAGTCAAACTCCGATCGGCGTCGAAGTTTCGTCAGTCCACTAAACAAGGAGGTGGCGTTGGTCAAGATCCCAACAAAACTGATTCTCAGGCCATGTCCAGTAAAGAACTACAAGTCATCAAATCCGTGACTCTGATCTCCGCCATGTTCATCTTGCTGGCAGTCCCTTTCATCTTCTACTCAATAACACGCCTGGCTTTCCCTGAAAACTACAGAAATCTATCAACTCTCTTTCTTTACTACCTGATCATAGATGTCAGTCAGATATGCGGCTATCTCAACTCCAGTCTCAACATTCTCTTGTACTATTATGCCAACCCTAGATACAGATCCACTCTGTCTACTTTGTTCGGCTTCAACAATCATCGAAAAAATAGACTCTGATATCCACCTTCGCACATATCAGAATCACCCTTATATGAACTTTTTAGCCATCTCTTTGTGAAGCCATCTGGGAACTGCCCGCAACATCATTAACACGATCTCCTATTGATAACAGTGATAATAAAATAAATATCACGTAAATTATCGTTCTGAAATTTGCCTTGATTCTCTTTATTTCCATGTGTTCTTCAACAGTAACCAAATACATCGTGTTAACTAATTTAGCATTGTTTCTTATTCACGATTTTTTTTTTTTTTTTTTGGTTGTTGTTTTTGTTTGTGTTTCCTTCGTATTTATAACACCAACTACAAACAAACATGGAACTTAGGTTTATATTTAGACCTTTAAATCTAGACTTATTCATCTCCCAAAGTCATAAAAATTCTACAGATTCTTTAATGTCTATATCGAACAGCTCATTTCATTGTGTCGACAACTACTGTTATAAATTCAACAAACCGGAGAATAACAAAATTGTGGATCTGCTACAACTGTAATATCAGAGTAGACAAGTATCTCCCATTCTCCCTTAGAAATAACATCCGAGAACAAAAAAAAAAATGAACTAACGACAACATTGGATAGGAAGAAATTAGCAAAAACAACAACAAACAACAGCATGATACCGAATTAATCAATTTAATTAAAATTTCGTTAAGCACTTCAGTTCATATAGATGGGTGATACAAAAGAAAAATATGTATGGCACTCCAATTCATGGCCATTTACAAAGATAAATCGCTGTGTGATACAAAATTAAACCAAAACATAATAATAATGAAATAATTATGTTGGCGATCCCACTAATAGAGATTATCATAACACAGCATTAACATGCCAAGTTTTTTCAAACATCAGTGGTCAGACCTACATGAATGTCATTTTGATTTGCTTGTTGCTGTTTTTGATGTACTGGTACTGATATTATCTACCATTATAAGATATTACACGTATTCATGCTTAGCACTCCAAGACAGTAGGTTATTGTCATTTTCTGTCGTTTTCAGTTTCTGAAAACACGGTGAACTGCTGCATTCTGCTATGTCCAGTCAAAGAGAAAAACTGCTGTGTCACAACACAAGATATAAGTCATCTCATTAACAACTACAGTACTCCCTCGTTTGCGCCCTCGGGGACCCGGGATTTATTAGCAGGTTCTCTGCTTCCACCTGCAGGCGGTGTAAGCCCACCATCGGTGGGGTGTCTCCCATGGAGTGCCATCCTCGACATTCCAGGGGAAACATCTCTTCTCTCTCTTCTTGCTCCTGTCTTCTGTCCCGCTTTCTTTCCTCTTTTCTTCTTGACGTGTAAACGTATCTTACCGTGTTTGACACAATATAGTCGTAATCGTGCTGATGTGTCGTTAAACCCCATAACAGAGTGAAAACTGCGGGTGGTCTTGAGTACGATAGCCGTCTGTGGCAGCTGAAAGACGAAATTAGAAAGTAATATAACATAACCTCCCCAGACGGTCAACTCTGAACCACATTCTTCTTTTGCGCATTTCTCCATCTTCTGCACATTGTCTGTATGCTGAGTGCCATGCCGGAATTGTGCACAGCATGAGTTTTGCTGGACAGAGAATGTCAGGTCCGGTCTGATCATAGTGTGGGGTCCTAACCAGGGACCTTCGAGATATCACCCGCCATCAGGAGATTGAAAGACGCATTATATAGTACGTGACTTAAGCAAAACTTGAAGAGGATCCGTTTTTAATTCAAACTTTGCATCGTAGTCGGTATGTCGGGGCCCTTTATATTGACGGTTCAATGGATTCTTTCGGGTTCTGTTCATGTTCAACACTCCATTTTTTTTTTTTCAACATTGTTAGTTGTGACGTGAAAGAGCCACCTTTTTTTTTTTTTTTTACATTGTCGTTACAAGACGTTGTGTACAATGATGCAACGTGTCGTTACTATGAAGAGTAAAGCAAGAGAAGAGATGAACTTTCGATTCATCTCGATTTAAGACCGTCACTTTATGCCTTTGTTCACAATGCCATTGGAGTTAACATGGGATCGAAGCCTCTGACCAGTGGAGACATTGATTGGGTCCATTATCCCACTTGCAATGCAGATTGAACGTAACATTCCTAACAATGACTTTGTAACCGTCTTTCTTTTCAGTTGTCCTGGGAGATATGTCTCGCGGCCAGTCAGACTGAGTCATAAAGTTACTGGACTCGAGAGACATCACGATTTGAATTGATAGTGATCTTATATCCATCATGTTTATATTGGGCAGAAACTGAAACATTCATCTCCGGATAAGAAACCTTTGCTGGTAGGGGCATATTGAAAGTATGCATGTATTCGGATAGCGTGGAGTGCATGTTCAGATCTGTAATGTTTATTAGTTTGTCATATGTTAGCCAGTGTTGAGGGGGGTCACCCTCTGTCACTTGAACATGCAATCTCTTTGGCCAAAGTGAAGTTAGCACAAAAATTATGAAAGTGTATGGATTTTTAAACTCATAATTCTACTCAGGTGGGGAGAAAATCAACATAAGAATTAAGATTGACTTGCTGCGAGACCCATGTTTATTTTGGGAAGTGGGAGTGGTGTACACGGAGTGGGGGTATTGAGTTGGTCGGATGGGGGATGGAGGGTAGGTGTGAGCAGGGATGGAGGGTGGGGTGGGTTGGTGGGGGAGGGACGGGTTGGGGTGGGGTGGGTGGGGGTGCGGGGTAGGGTGGGGTTTGGGTAGGGTGGGGATAGGGGTGGGGCTTCTGTGTGGGACCAGGGTGGGGTAAGGATTGTCATTTCTAATGCCTTTTTCTCTCTCTCTTTCACAGGACCAGAGGCCTTTCGGACGATCATTGACAGAGGACAGAGGGAGGAAAGAAAGGCAGACAGAGGTCCTGTAGCCAGGTAGGTGATCAGTTCATAAATTTATTTTACATAGTTTATTAAAGCATTATAACGGATAAAAATAGTGATTCGAGAGAACTTGCAAAAGTTAATGCTTAGTTTATAGAGCTTTTTATGAGGTCTCAGCCTTTTCTTCTTATAACTATCAGAACGCAAGTGGTTACAAATTAATATAGCAATTAAAAAATCCTAATGATTCGAATGTAGTTTTTGAGTCGTAGAGAGGTATCAACACTGATGTCAGTTGCCTTTTTTTTTTTTTTTTCATACAGAAAGGGAATCAGGAGACTCAGTATCCGTCAGCAACCTACACAAGACAGTCACAAGGCAGAAAACACAAAAACCTCACATTGAACCAGCCCTACCATTTTCATTGTTTTTGCAATGTTTTAGACCCAGTTTATTGGTCACACTTGCCTCTTACCGCGTTGAGTTTTCCTTTTGTCTGGTGTTCTTTGCTTAGTACTTCAATGTTTTGAGAAATAACAATGCACCAGCTAGGCACAAAGAAACCTAAATAGACAGACAGAAAAAAAGTCTGTTTACTTCATCACCAGGAACAGTTTCTCACGACCGAGTAATAATTGTTGTACAGAGCAGTTAAGGGATATTTTTTTCTGAATTCTGTTTGTCACACTTCATGACTCTCCAAATTATCACTTTGCATAGATGTTTTTTTGGGTTTTTTTTTTTTTTCAGTTATTTGTATATTCTGAACCCCTCTATATTTCTGGACATAATGCACTTTTAATTTGTAAGTGGCGTCATTAGATACTGAGATATTGCATTTTAATAACGGGGAACCACAATACTATGAAAATAACAAAAGTTTAAAAGTTTCACGTATATTTATTTACACGTTTTGACAATCTTCACACTAACATCGCATATTCAATTCATACCAGGCCAAAACAGCTCAGCAGTTATCACAAATGAACAACAAACAAGCGAAATGCCAAACTCTTTGTTAAAAACCGTTTTTAAACATTTCACTATTAAGTTCGCTGTAGACGTATGTGTATGAATTGAAAGCAGTTTAGATTCGCCTGTACACTGGATCTAAATTTGTTTATTTGCAGCAAATGGTCTCAACTAGATCTAGAATATTAACACCACACAGACGTAAGATGCATTATATCTCAACCGGTATAATACGGAGATTTATCTTTCTCCAAAAGGTTTAGATCTAAACTTAGATCTAAACTGCCTTTGACTTGAATTAGATCTAGATGCTCATCTGATCGTCTCCTTCATCCGGTTTGCTCCAGCGTTGGAGTTGTCTCCGGGTAAACATTCACCCATAAGTTCCTATAGCTCGCCCTCTTCTATTACTTTGTTCACACAAGCAACTTTTGACACCCAGGCTGTGTTGAGGCAGACCTGCATACGCCATTTTGCTTGTGAGCAAACAGGTCGTGAGATTATTTATTTTAAATCACTGTTAAGTGTGCAACTACTGCAAAGGTTTAAACGAGCAGGGTGGAACAGGACAGCTGAATAATGGTCAGGAACGTTAGTGATAACAAGAAAGCACTGATGTCGTGGACGCCAAGTACATGCCCACTACTAGTTTGAAGACTTCGAATATATACAAATGTATTCATGCGAGCTATTCATCAGTGGATACCCCTGTTAATAATTTATAGCCTACCCTTCATTTTGGTATGCAATTCAGGGGCGGCTAGTGTACAGTACAGGAATGTGATAGCCTAGTAAAACAAGCGAAACAATCTGTTATAAAAAGCCCGATTTCGTGATGAAATTTCGATGAAGTAGCTTCAACAAACAAAAAACAAAAAACAAAAATTCTAAAATACGTTTGGGTGTTCTAGGATAATCTTTTGTGGATGAAAAACAGTTTAAGGAATACTTTGGTGCCCAAATTTCGATGTGCCTAAACTTAGACCAGATTTATTTTTTTAATGGAAGTGGATAGGTGGACCCCGGGTATATATATATATATATGGAAGTGCATCGGTAGGGAAGATGTTCATCATCAATGATCAATGCACATTCATCTGTAATTATTCATTATCAATGATCAATGCACCCCATCTATAATTAGCTCGTCTGACCTACATGTTAGCGTTAGGGTGGACCGTCACCCCGCTCGTCGGACCTACATGTTAGCGTTAGGGTGGACTTGCGCTGGTCGAGGGTCCCAGCAGGTTAAGCCAGCGGGGTTGTTCTAGGCTATTATTTGTAATTTATTTGGTATACTGAATAGGCCGCCGGGGTCCACCTATCCTCTTCCTTTTTTAATCATTGCTCAAAATGAATGCCAGAGACATGTGCAGTGTTTGCTCTAAATACCTCACAAATTATTTTATAGTAGATACATGCCTACTGCGGTGTATCGAATGTTGTTTCTGTAAGTAAATTAGCCTCTCTCGCATTCAGGGTTACGGTGGCGCCTCTGGTGTTTCTAGTCAGTTAAATAATAATCCCCTTTCTAGACTGAGACAGTTCCCGAAACAATCTCAAATCAACCAAAAAGAATAAATGTGCGATTTTACTATATAAATTGCCGAGTAATGTAATACTCCTACAAAAACTGCACGCATGTATGGACACAAACGTTCGCATCCACACCCGGCAGACAGACAGACGCGCACACAAAGGAAGGAAGGAAGCAGATAAACACTGGAAAAAGAACGTCAGCACTCGAACAGACGCAAAAAACGAATGAGAAAGCAAATATTAAAAAAAAAAGACACTCACACAGATACATACGTATTACGTGAAACAAAGAAAAAGACGAGCACTCACGACACATATAGAAATAGAGGAGAAAACGCGCAATCAAGCGCACATTGGGCTACTACTGTACTGACACTACATCCCGAGATACACGGACAGAAATCAAGGCAGGTAACACGTATACAGAAGAAATACAAGTAGTAACGGGCAGGAGGTGAGCACACAGGCACAGACGCACACATATACTCACAGGAAACGCATATGCACGCGCGGATACACAGAATAAACGTGTGCGGAATCTCTCTCTCACACACACAGAAGAAATGTCGTGAATACGCTCAGAGGTAACGTCGTGAGCAGACAATCATATGTGCGCACAAAGCGGAAACGCACACGCGTGCACGAGCACACACACAGAACAGTGGACGGACGAGCGCGCACACACACGGAGAAACGTGTGCGGACATATAGAAATTCTCACTGACTCGCAGAGAAAACCATGCACAGACGCACGAGCGCACAGAAGAAACGTACACACAACGTGCATGGACAGAACGCATGCGCACACAAAAAGAAAAAAATGGTACATGTTTAACACACAAACAAGCGAGCACACAAAGAAGAAAGACGGACCGTGTGCACACAAAAACGGACGAAACAGGCACGCGCGTATACTCATACGAAGTAACGTGCACGATCGCGCGGACACACACACAGAAAACAAGAAGGGACAACGGTGCACACAGAAATGAACAGGCACGGGCTTATGCGGGCGCCTCCAAGCACACACACATACTTGGTGGGGGAGGATGGGTGGGATGCAGTTCTAACTCACACTGATAGAGAAAAAAAAGAAACACCGAAACGGGACACACGCCCGTAACACACGCACGAATGAACCGACCAGTTTTAACAGACACAAACTGAAAAAAGGAACGGACATGGTCAGACACACACTGGAAAGTAAGATATTAGAAACTGGCAGACGCGGGAAGGGAACGGGCGTGACACAGGAAGAGAATAACGGCCACTTGTCTCACACACAGGACAAAAAAAGTCGTTGTCACACAGACGAACAGGGAAGACAAGGGCACTTGTCACACTCAAAAACAGATATTTGAGTCAGACACAAACACGCACATGAGAGTGTTGAGAGAAACCCATTTGCCACGCACAATGAAAGAGACGGGCACTCCTCCCACACAGACGAACAGGAGAGTGACAGTTATCACAGATGCCCAGAATTATTAAATCGGGCAGTTATCTGGGCAGTTCTAGCATACATGGACGCACAGGAAAAACTAGTAATAGCTCTTAGACTCCCAGGAAAGAAACAGTTTCTTGTCAAACACACATGCACAAAAAAAAAAAAAAAAGGTACTTGGTCACACAGACACACCTTAAGGCCGGTACCGCACTACAACTTTTTACAGGGATGTAAATGGCCTCTGCCCAAAAAAATCTGACAGCTATTCGCCAGGGTCCAGGGGCCGCATAGGCAACGCCTCCCCGGCCGAAATCGATTTTTAGACAAATTTATACCCTACAAATGGCCTCTCCTGAAAAGAAATTTTTTAAAAAAAGCATGCCACAAACTCTTGTTTTCTTCTTCAAATTAGTACTAAGATAAGCTACAAGTGTCACATTAAAAAAGACTAGT
>JBCAUA010506634.1:0-17004 GCA_038406235.1 Peronia verruculata | reverse complement strand
CCCCCTCATCACATTCAAAGCCTGATTTCTCCGTTCTAGCCCAGCGACTTACGTCTCATTTCGACTGGCTGCGAGACAAACAAGAGAGTTACTAAGCCATGTACTGATACTCTTAGTTTCCACACACACTTTCATGGTTTTCAATAGAGTGCCTGATTTTAAGTTTTGAATGAATGTATTTAATGTTTTCACTAAACATTAGTTTTAAATAAAACTGTGGGTGTTTGAAATAAGGAGCTTTATCCATTTTTATTTAGCACGGCCTCTGTGTCAAATGTGGATTTTTTTCGCAAGCCCAATTGCTTCCAGATATAAAGGTCATTGAACAAACATTCTTTATAGAGAAGAATAAAACTACTTGATTATTTTCATTTGAAAAGAAAAATATTGGTCTGATTATGACATTAGAATTATTAATAATATCAGTAAGAGAACAAATTCCATACACCACAGATTTTTCAGAATTTTCCATGATGTATGTTTTAGAGGAAAAGGTGCAATTTTGTTTTGTTTTGTTTTTTTCACTTTCTACTAAGTTTGTTCAATAACCCTTGTGTGTAGCCAAAGGAAGTAATTCGGTTGATAAATTACAATTCTCCATGTCTAGGTGCCTACACATGACTATCTTTGTCTCATGGGTCTTAGAGAGACCTTCACCTTCACTATTTTCTAACTGATGTTTCGCCTGCCTCACTATTTCAGTGCCCTATCTGGATTGTTCATCCAAAGATTTTAGATGTGATTTATATATCTGACATTGTTGAGAACATGTTGCTTGTAAATAGCTCATGTTTATGAGAATAAAGATTGAGGAATTAGTTGACTTTTTTCCTTTCTTAATTTATTTATTGTCATATCTTTCATTTAATGGCTAAAGTTTTAAATGTCTTGTTTTTGTATTTGTTAATTTGTTTCTTTCATTGTTTGTTTCTTTCGCATCAGCTAAATGAAATTATCTGGATTTCCACCTTTTGTCTTGATAGCTTTATTTTTCTGTTACAATATCATTAATTTTGTTTCCATTTACATTTACACCCCATCAATTGTTTATTTTCTGTTACATCTATCTAAAGTACCTCTGATAACATAGTCTTTAAAAATAAGCATTCACATGATGCCGAAAGCACCATATGGTGAAAAATTGACATATATCTCATTTTGACTGGCTGCGAGACATATGTAATGTAAACACGGACTTCTGAAACACATTCCCCTTAATCTGAGAAGGCTAAAGTCATGCGTTCATACCCAAGAACCTAGGGGGCAGTTGAAAAAGCAACAAAAATAAGTTCCAAATCTTTCCCATCCCCCAGTAGGATTCGACCCTGCAAAATTTGGTTTTCCCATCAGCAGACATCTAATTCCTTGGGCACTGTGCCCCTCTCTTCAGCACGAGATAGAACTCACTATCTATATACCGTAGCTGCAGGGAATTGACAAAAAAAAACAAAAACACCTGCAGTTGGCTGGAAACTAACAGATTTGACAAGCAATCTTAGACAAAAAGTTGCTTGCATTTATTTGTTGGTCTACTTATTTGTTTATTTATCTTTCTATTCATTTATTTACTTTCTTTCTTTCTTACTTTTTTCTTTCTTTCTTTTGTCACTGATTTATATATTACGTATTTGATTTTTATTATAACACAGCTTTGGGGGGGGGGGGGGGGGTTGATCTTTTCCTCCCGGAAACCACAAAGGAAAAAAAAAAGTGAAGATCTGTGTAACATTAAAAGTAAAAGGAAATGTGTTTCAAAAGTACACAAAGCAAAACTCAATCAGATTGCTAGTATGAGAATGATTAGGTCTACTCACCGTAATGCCTTCATTCCTTATTCAATATAATCCTGCTGAACTGTCCCTTTATCATGGCTAAACTCAAGAACACATACATGTCAAGTCCATAAAAACAGTAACAATAATGCAATATGTGGGCAAAAATACATGGCAACTAATCATCAATAGGGGTCCCAGATTCTTTTTTTGAACATGTTCCTGTAAGGTTTCCCACGTTCTCTCTTGTTGACGTGTTTCTATTATGCATTTTCGAACTTGCCATTGCTCTATAGCTTTTGGCATTATTGTTCTGCACCTCGCCATTCCTCTCAGAAGGCGCAACGTAAGATCGCTCTGTCAAAATAACTTATTCATCACAGTTATTTCTGATACACTGGAATCATAATTTTTTATTTTTTTTTTAAAGAAAGAAAAAAAAAAATTATACAGTTCATTAGAATGTGGCATGCAAGCATGATCGGAAATAATAATTCATGTGCTATCATACAATGTAATGAATACAATTCGAACATAAACTTAAGCGCTAAGAAAATCTCTATAAAGATGTAGGAAGGCTTCATAAGATACTAAGGAATTTAAGAGTGACTTTTGTTTATGACCAGTGACATGTTGACAGGCTCAGTTTGCAAAATCAACACTGGGAGTCGGTTTCGGGCGAGAGCGACGACTGCCTCGCTGATGTGATGACAGAAAAGGCGTTGCTTCTGACGATCGCCAGGGAGATTCTTTGGAAGAGCCACTGGGTCTGTCCTGGCTCGTCCGTCGCCACTGATATTCTGTTATCATAAATATAAATGGTAATCAATGTGTACACGCACCGTCACAGGTCAGCCAATGAAATCGTAAAACGCTCGCTTGGCAACATGGAGCATCAAAGATGGCGGACGCCACTGAAATTGAATTCTTAGTCTTGGATTACATATGAAGTTTCTCTGCCTCAGTCGTACACATACATAGAGGTTCATTTTTATGAGTTTGTAAATTATAATTCTATAATTACTTTGACTGTACTGAATCAGCTCAGATCGCTGCAACAGATCAACGACATACTGTAGACCTTAGATAGATCTAGGTCTGTTCTGGTGTATTCATCTCGTAAATAAACCAAGGATGTTGTCTGTTGTTCTTTACAGTTAAAAGTTCCCAGTGATATATTTTGCTTACAAAGTCAATCAAGAAGTAAGCCCTAAGCTGTGGGCTTTTTTTTTTTTCTCTCTCTCTTCTTCATCGAGGTATATGCTATGTTCAATTACACTTGTAGTATAATAAATAAGTTCAAGTGATGTGAAATACCATTCATATTTCATTTTTTTTTGTAAACGGGAAAAGTATGATGCACAGGGGGAAGACATCAGAATCAGTCACAACTAATATGATTTTTCATTGCAATATAATTTTTCATTTCCTTAGTCATTTTAATAAATAGCTTAACTTCAGGTAACGCGACCCAAAGCTACTGGTTTATTGAAAGGTCAGCATCATGTCAACTTCTTCAAGTCCTACAAGATCCACTCAGGATCCAGTTTTTGGATCCAGCAAAAGTCCAGATGCTCGAGAGAGGTAGGACCTGTATTCTTAGCCTATTCATATGACACTGCTTATCTTGCTAAAGCATGGCATCTTATGAATCCATGTATGCAAATTTATTTCAGAAAGAGAGTAGACTTTCTACTACCAGCTTTCTGTTGGTTTAAGAGCCACCAGTATCAGCACAAGAATTAAAAGAAAGAAAAAAAAAAAACAAGTGCTGTAAAATTAATGTAGCGTTATAGTATTATTCTATTTTGTTTACATTCTTTGGGCAGCCTCTTGGGCAGAGTAGAACTGAAAAAGATTGGCTTATTGATGAAAGAGAGCACATTTATCTGAGGATTCAAAATGGTAGTGATCAGCTATTCACAAAAACCTATCAAGATGTAATTTATTTGAGTGGAGGAATGAAATCAGGTTCATTTACGAGAAAATATGATACGCTGAAATCAGCCTGTGTTTTGTTGAATCTTATGTTTGTTTCCCTCCTCCATTTGAAATTAATTAAATGTTTACAAGGATGTAAAATCTTAAATTAAGAGTAATGACATGAGACGCAACACAATGAAATCAGGCGCTTATCAAATTTTGAGCATATAGAGTTATTGGTATCACGGTGAAGATTATTCACTTCCCTGTCAGTGTATGAAAAAAGTATTGGTATACTTTAAGTAGAAGTTGAGATATTGGCAGTTAAAGACAATGGGGGTGACGTGTTGCTACAGCTGAATTTAGTGAGAAAATGACCGATCATTTTTGTAAATCCTTCTTTACCTTTGTTAGGCCATGGCACTAAATTACAATTTTTGGGCCTTTACTCACCCTATTTCAGTCAGTTGAACTCTGAAATGCATTTTTAGATTGATATAGAAGGGTTTGGTGAAGAAAAAAAATATGTTAAAAATTCATTCACTGTTGAAAAACATGATTTCTACGGTCAGCTCAGTTTGACAAGTGCCTGATTTCATCGTGTCGCATGTCATATATGTCTCAAGTGTGATGTGTACTGCTGATGTGATATAATGAGTCATTTCTTTCAGCCAGTCAGCTAGGTTGCTTCCCTTTGCCAAGTACAAGATGTATAGGACAAGCATTGCAAAGTAGGAAAAAAAAATCATCTTTTCCCTTGTTATTTGAAACACATGATGGAAAAAAATATGAAAAAATTATCACAATAAGAACAAACAATTCATGATCTGGTGAATTTTTCAGAATTTGTTATTAATTATGTTTTACATAATCTTCAGAAAAGTGATTTTTTTCCTTCTTTACAATGCTTGTATTATACCTCTTGTACTGGGCAAAGGGAAGTAATTTGGCTGATAGTCAATATGGCTCATTGTTTGTGATGTTTAAGAGGTCCATGTGATATAATTATTGTGAAGTGTGTGTTGTACAAGTGATATGATCAAATGGCATGTGATACATATGTGATATCTGTGCAATTGTTCATGGTATTTGCATTGGGCATCCTGTCCACGTGATACAACCTATTGCGATCTATGTGGTGACAGAAAGTGAAGGTGTCCTACACACTCATGTCAATCCCCGTGTGGTGGGGTCCAGTCGTGCTGAAGACCATATGACACGCTGTGCATTGCAAGATGTCTTTGAACGACATACCAACACGCAAGCTCCTGCAGACATGTGTGATCCGTACTCTCAGGTGAATAAAATGTAACTTGATTGACACAGGTTCTTCAATGATGACAGTTACCTTCACTGTGTATTGAAGAGGATGACTATATTGTTAACAAAAGTGCTATACTGAAAGCAAAGTAGTAAACAGATCTGCCATCAGCTCATCATGTCACACATTTTGTCTCAGGTCCCAGAATTTTCAGTTAGGTAATGCTAAATTAGGATCTATATCATTTGTTTTTGTATGATGCGATCCTGAAATTGAAATCTTTTGTTTTTTTCTTTTCTTAAAAATATTTATTTTATATGATAATTTGTTCTCATCTTAAAGCATGTTCTGTTTAGAAAAAATATTCTATATGGGTGAATAACAAGAGAGCATCATAAACCAGATTTGACTTCTCTTCTGGTTTTGGCTGAAATTTTTCCACTTTTTGACACTCATTTTTGCTATTGCAGTGGGTCTGCTGAAAGTTTGATCATAGAGAAAAAAAAAATAAAAAAACCCAAAATGCCATGTCAATCCCCATGTGGTGGATCTCAACTGACCCATGGCTCAGCTTTCGGCTGCCAGTTTGTGTTTTTACAACCAAAATAATCAGGAACTTTAGTCTGTTTTTTTCTTGAAAGTTTTATTGAGGCAAACAGTATATTGGCTGTTGAAAACATATTTTGATCACACAATTCAGAAAAAAAAAAAAAAAAGGGAAATCAGTGGTGGCATGATTTCTACCTCACACAGAATGATAATAAACTGTGCGGCCTATCAATTCACAGAGAAAAAAATCTTTATACTCCATCAGCCAGTTTCTGCACACCTAACAAAGTAATATTACAAAAGACACCTAAGTGTACATAATGGCTCCATGCAAATTCACATGTCCATTGACTATTATGGAGTAATATCCTAAATGTGTCTAGACCTGTAGCAGTTTTTACAGATTTTAGACTATACATTTCGAAAACCCAAATCTAGTTAAAGTCTTTTGTAAGTCTAGAGTTGTTGCGATCTAGATGACTTGTAGTTTCATTGGAGTGCAGACTTGTTGTTGTCTGTCTTGATTTTTTGTTTTTTTACTTCCGGTTTTGCAAATCTGATCCTTTCTAGCACGAGGCTATTTGTCAGCGGCAAAAAAACTCCAGAATTATACATTCCTATTTTGAACTTCAAATTTCTATTTTTTTAAAAGCCAGATTCCTATTTTGATGGTTACAGCAAAGCTGCAGGTTGCATAACTTGCAAAATTCAAGATCTCTCTTGAAAAGTGTTCCAAATATTATGCAACAAAGATAAATTGCCATTGTAGTTTGCTTGACTAAAGGTTGTCTCTCTAAGGTTTTGAACAGAGGTCTCTGCTTTGCAGTGATTTTGTTATCCTGTTTTGAGCACAGACAGTAGGGGTGATAAATATGCTATCTTGCACCACCAGTGATATATTATGACATTTCTAAATTTGACTGATTGACTTTGCTGATTTTGATTGACTGATTTGCATATCTTGATTGAAATGAATTCCTAATCTAATATTTCAGCCAGAGGAGGAGCCACCTGTCACTGTCAAGAAGAAAGGAGGGAGAGGAGGCAGAGTAGCTGAGGATCACAACACCAAGAAATGTCTAACTGCTGGCTCTTTCAAAATCTTAGTGGGTCAGACACCTACAGGAATTAGAAGGTAAATGTCCAAGTCAGTTTTCAATTCATTAATGATCAATCTCATTCTCCATCTACATAATATTAAGTATAACATTACCTAAAGCTTCTTCTGCGTCTCTCAGCTTTCTTTCTCATTATCTCAAATTCTCAGGTTTTCTCTGGCATGCTATACTTTAGTTAGGGTCACTAACCTTCTTAACTTTGATTTAAATCTGATGATGGATATGATTCTCAATGTCTAGGTTGAAAAATTGAGTAATTTTCGTTTTTTTATTTTTTGGCTTTGAAATTTTTTCAATTTTTAATGCAGGTTATAAAATTCTAATCTGATTTCATATATATATATATTTTTTGTATATGTTTGGTTTAATTAGTTCTTGGTCCGTCGCTTATGAAACAATTTTCCCATGCATCTTGATCTTCTGGTAATTATTCAGTCTTCTTATAACATCACTGTGTTGGGGAATGCTCTCTGGTTTCCATTGATTTGAGATTTTAGTTGCTAATGACATCTCTGTGCTAAATGTCTGACACTATGTGCTGATTCAGTATTCTCCTGATTTCTTTAACAATCATGTTTAGTGTGATTGGATTGCTTTCATATTTTGGGGACGGGGGAGAGAGTATTTCTATCTATATCCTCACAAGTGATTTTCGGCCCCCAGCAAAGTGGTCAAATTTATGTTGGGTTAGGTATGAAAGTCGGATTCTGTTGACTGAGGACAAGTGAGGAGGTACTATCTTTACTGTGATATGATTTTTTACTCTCAAAGCTGCAGTTGCAGACTAGGGATGTAAAATGGATGCACTGCTATGCAACTGTTGTTTGCACTTGTCATGTTATGACATATCATTATTACTTATAACATTGTGAAAGTGATTCTCTAAATCCTTAGGCAGCAACCGTCAGGTAAGAGGTATGAATCAGATTGTGCTGGCTAAGCAAGAGTTATTTAAAACTGTGCACAACCAGGTGAAATGAGTCAGATGTCTAAGGGAGACTTCAGTGAGAAAAATGGATTTTATTTACCATGGAGTCTCAGGAGTTAATTTTGAATTTGAATAATCTCAGTCTAGAAGAGTCGTAGCTAAATACTTTTCCCCTCCAAAATAAAATGCACTCGTTTCCCTTTTTCGTGATCTCAATACCTCATTGCATGGTAAATTTGACATCCATCAGTTCGCTCATACAACGTAATAGTGACCTATCCTCTAGGCAGTATTTGTCAAATTTATGCAGGGGCAGAGATATTGATCAGCCTATGCTGTTATATGATGCTTTGATTTCCAAAGCTGCTTTTGCTGATTAATTGGCATGGATCAAGTTGTACTAGTTGAATGGATATTGTAACTATGTTTATATTGCCTTGATGTGACTCTCCATTTTCAAGGCACAGTGATCATACCTGTGCAAGGTGGAGATGTGAATGTTATGCACTCTGTGCAACTGTTGCTATAGTTACATGTATGGCTTTGATGTTATTTTCTCAATCCTTAAGCACCATTGGCACATTTGTGTAAGACTAGAGATTTGAGATGCAACATGATGAAATCAGGCTCTCATCATTTTGAGCATATGGAGTTTTTGGTATCACTGTTGAGATTGTTTACTTTTCTTTCTATATGTGAAAAAATGTTTGTTCTGCCTTTAGTAGAAGTTGAGATATTAGCAATTAAATACGATGGAGGTGACCTGTTCCTGCCTCTAAATTTAGTGGCAAAATGGCCGATCACTTTTATTATTCCTTATCAGTCCTTATTAGGTCATGCTGCTAAATTACAATTTTTTTTTTTTTTTTACTCCATCCATTTCACCAAATTTAAGAGATGTATTTTTAGATTGATACCGGTACAGAAGGGATCTGTGAAGAAAACAAAACTTCATTCAAATTTTTTTCACTGTTGAAAAACACGTGATTTCTCTGGTCACCTCAGTTTGACAAACACCTGGTTTCATCATGTTCTATCTCATATGGATCAACATGTATTAATATGGAGTTTCTAATTCCTAAGGCAGCAATGATTAGACCTATGCAAGTTTAGAGATGGGGATCAAATGCCATTGGGTGGACACATGCTATTGTTATTGTGATGTGATTTTCTCATTCCCCAGGCAACAATGGTCAGATTTGTGCAAGGCTAGAGATGTGGATCAGGTTAAACTGGCTGAACAGGTGCTGATGACAGGTGTGACCCAGAGACTGGATATACTCAGAGAATTCTATGCCCACAAGTACCCTGAGCTCTCTGGTGTACTCACTCAGCTGTTCACTGTATCTGAGTCAGGTATGCAGTGACCAGTCTTGTTCTAAGTGGTTTCACAATGGGATTGTAGAGATTTTATGCCAACGGCTTCCCTGCACAGTTCACATGTAGATCATGCTATGTTAATTGCAGTTGCTAACTACATGTATTCTGTTCAATTATGATGTATGTATATTTGTCACTGTAGGCCTATTTCTTTCATTGATATCTCATATTAGCACTTTTAAACAATAAGAGCTTGGAAATTTGTTCCACACCAGGCAAATTAAAAAGCCTTCGGAGTAAATGAAAATATGCATTGTACATACAAACAAGTGAAGTACAGCATTATCGATCTCACAGAGGGACGTCTCACTGCATAGATCTCTGGGTGAGATTAAAATAAGTTTCAGAAGTTGTTGCTACAGTCACATGAAAAGACTTATACAACTATATATCTGTTTCTGAGAAAAAGATTGAGCTATCAATGTTTTGCTCTGTGTGTATGCAGAAGATAGTCTTGGGTAAAAGGAAAAAGAAAATATTACTTGTGAGATTGCAACACAACACATTAAGAGCATACATGTGTTGCTGCTCATGATCTATATTTCCATTGCTAAATAGTTTTGATGTCTACTTGACATCTATTTTTAGGTCCTTCTGAGAAAACACAGCAAGAACAAAGACAGGCTGCCGTCAGTTCATCTTCCAAGAGTTCACATGCGAAAACCACTAGTACGGCTGTTCAGTCCATTGTGACAACATCCAGACACCACCCATCTGTCACCAAGAGAAGACAGCGACAAGGAAAACAACCTGAGGCATCGCTGCTCTTTGATATCAACACCCTAGTATCTCAGGAATCTATCACTGCACGTTCCCCAGAAAATCCAGATGTCCCATCAGATGAAGAATATGGAAAATTTTTGCCTTCATCTGTCAGGAAGAAGTCGCGAATCGAAGCCAGGATTTCTCCTGGCAAATCCCAGCATACTACAAGACTGCGGCAACGAGTTCGGGAAACAGTGACAGATGGAAGTGACAAAAGGATTTCCCACGAAACTCTCAGCCTGGGCACCACAAACTTTCAAACATACCAGGATGAAACACCTTCATATTTTGACACCAGTTTGGGCATCAGAGTAGACCAAGACCAAATGATGACAGAATCAACTACAGAATGGACCAGGAAGCCAGAGTCAGGGGAGGATATTCCAACCTTATTACATGAAATGGGCCGCAAAACATTAGAGAAAAATGAAGAAAATTGGAAAAGTAAACAGGTCCAGCAGCCAGACAGCAGAAAAAAATCGGGGGCCACAGAAAGTTTTAAAGATCAGCCAGAGCAATTATCGACAACTGTTGCTGCTGCAGACTCTTCAGGTGCAACTGTTTCCAAAATATCATCTGAGAAAATTTCTGTTTTAGAGACTGGTAAACACAAACTGGGCTCTAGTCAGAGGAAATATGCAGACATTCTAGATGACATATTTAGTTCTTCACCTCCTGAATCAGACAGTGAACCTAGTCCAACCAAGAGGCAAAAAGTCTGTGACAAGAAAATATTGAACAAGAGTGAGTCAGACCATCCCATACCACCTGTTTCATCTGTAACAATCAAAGACATAAACAGTCCTCAGCCACATCCTCAAAGACTTGTAAAGAGCAAAGACAGAGATTCAAACACAGAAACAGTTGCCAACAAAGATAAGAACATAGATATTTTGGAGCATGAGAGTTCAGATCTATTTGATGGCTTTCTGAGGACCAGCACCCTCAAAGATGAAGGAATTGACTGTTTCTCAAGATCAGACAGAAAGAAAAAGAGAGTGGAGAAGGACAGGACTAGTGGGAGAGATGGAGGAGAGAGGTGTGGAGAGAAACATGTCGAGGCTCAGGCAGGAGATGGAGGAGAAGATGACTATGATGCTTTAGATATGTTCAGATTTGATTTGAGAAAGTATTCTAACCCACAGACTGGTTCACAAAGCTTATTCTCATAGCAAAGTGTACAGTTGTTGTTTCATGAATAAATGTGGGTAACAGCAGCTGTGCATGCACTATTTACACATTTTGGAAATCAGTAAATTGAGTGATGCAAAAGGACTGTTTTGCTGCATCTTTTATTTTCTTAAATGGGATATTTCTCTATGTCTCTCTGGTTCTCAAACAATTTTTTTTCTCTATATCTCTCTGGTTCTCAAACAATTTTTACTCACTGGTACATCATGAAATAAGTAAATATGCAGGCATTTCTTTTGTGCCTTACAAGAGCAAGTACAATCCATCAATTACTTCAGTTAATTCAATTATTTACTTGCACTGCCTCTAAGTGAGCTAGATTGGTCTTATTCAAACTTTCATTACTCTACTTTATATCCAAACTTGATGACCAGTAAGCAGTTATAGAATTGTAATCAAGTTGCAAAATACATATATACATGTATGTAAAATGTGCAAAGTACAAAAAAACAACAACAACAACAACAACAAAAAACAAATATTTGCTTTGTATGTTTATACACACTGGTCCAGTTTCTATCAGCTTGAGATTTTTATCATTCTCTTCAACATCATAAATTACTATATTTCTCACACCCAGGGCAAGTGAGTTGGAAGTTGATCAGGGAGATTTCAAGTTACAGCTGCTTTGAACTTTTTTCCTACTGAGATACCAACATTTTGTTTATTTGTTTTCCACAAAATGAAAACTCAACCTTTTCTAACCTGAAAAGAAAAATTTGATATCTCAGTCGGAAAATTGCCGTAACTCGTGATGGCCGGGAGCGACTTTTGACTCATTTGCTCTGGATGTAAGACATTTATGCAAATACATGTTAATTAATGTAGATGTTGTAATTGCACATCAAATGTTCAAAACAACATTGCTGGCTAGTAGATCTAATCAAATTATGTGAAGCCCTTTGGCCTTCGGTACACATATGGTCCATCAGTCATGAGGTACACTTGTACATGTATATGGAAATAAAATGTGCAAGAAGACTGATGCATGTTTGCCTGTATCATGGAGACAAAGACAGACAGGGATGAGCCTGGATATGCATACATCAAATACATTATAAGATTGTAAGCGGACCTCCTGATACTAGACTTATTAAACTGATTGTAAGAAAATTCTTGGATACATTCAAAGTACAAGTACAACATACATAACATGGTGCTTTCTCAATTATAATTTAATAAATCTTGATCTAGTTCTAGTTTACTCTGCATGAGTTGTGACAAAGACTTATGTTCTGTGCTTTTTTAATGAAGCCTGTAACAATGTAAGGATGGTTTGCTTTTTTTCTTTTCTTCTCTCTGGATCAGAAAATGGCCAATATGTTTTAGTGGACTTGCGATGCTCTAAATATATAACTTGTTTGCCAAGAAGAATAAATGAGGAACTGATAATACTTTGAAGAATATGTGGGTAGAATAGCCTTAAGTTGTCTGACCTGTCTATCCTGAATAAATGAGTATCAATAGACAATCATTTTATTGCTGAATATGTGACATAGGAAACTACTAAGTTCCTGTATACATAATCTGCTTTTCTCTTTATTTTCTACAGCTGATGAAAATAAGCAAATAATCTGAATATAATGAAAACCCTGAAAATGTAGATGAAAAAAGTGGAAATGTTTTTTAAGGTTAGCAAGTCCTTTATCTCAGTGCAAATTGCAGTTCCTCAGTAGATTTTATGCTCATTGAGGGGTATTCTTATAATCTGAGCAGATAAAGATGTCTTTCCAGCTCCTTAAGCTTCTGTTCTTTGTCACTTGCAGTTGAGGCTGCCAATTCTTTAAAGCGGGTAACCTCCCAGTCATGTTTGAGAGCTACAAAAACTTTCATTAACAGATTTGACAAAGCCTCCTCTAAAATGGAGTCCGCCTGAAGTTCCTTCAAAGCTTGACTGAGTGTATCAGGAACTGGAGGAGCATGGGAGTCAGATTTCTGAGGACAGATCAGCTGGTTTTCCAGCCCATCTAAACCTGAGGCCAATGTGGCAGTGAGGACAAGGTAAGGATTGGCGGCAGCACTGGGCAGGCGATTCTCAATCCAAACCTGACGTCCTTGTACCAGCAGATTGACATAAGTGGAGGAAGCGTCCAAATCCCAGTTCAGCTGTGTGGGTGCGGACTTGTCCACATCAAAGCGCCGGTAGCAGTTGAAAGTTGGACAAAACAGAGCTGTGGCTCCTCTGCCATGCTGAATCATTCCTGCGATCCAGTGTCGTGCTACATCTGGGGAGGAAAATGAGTCATTAAGTCATCAAGATTAAGAATTTTTGTCACAACAGATGCAATTTAAAAAAAAAAAAAAGAAAACTACATGTAAGCTGATCCTCAAATTTGCAACAGAGAAGAAAAGAAAAGCATTTAGAGAAGAAATTACATGTATAGGTTTAATGTGAATACATGTGTTAGTGGTGGCAAAGAATTTGTCAGGAGATGGAAGGAAAATGAGATGGACTTATGAAAATACAATTAACAACATCATATTCATATATAATGACTTGGGTAAAGACCCACTATTTGAGTGTCTAGGTAGAAAGATAAAATTTGTCATTGACAAAGTTATGTATTAGGAACTGGCAACTGACTTCATTAAAATTCAGTTACCAGACAAGATGGAAATAAAACACAGGATGGATATAAATTATATACATACATGCATGTATACGATATACATAAACAATTTAGCTAGCTCAGGGAAGAGGAATCATGAAAATGGACAGCTGCATAAACAAACCAAACAACAAAGAAGTCAACTTAGCTAATTTTAGGAACACTGATAAGACTCCTTTGTTCTTAGAACCTGCATGTCAAGTAAGCATTGCTATGGGTGTTTTGAATTGGAGGATACTTGGCTATTACACTGCAGTGCACATTTCAAGACAGGAGACCAGAGGCTTGAATACACACAAGAGAGGTGGGAAATGGATAGTTGAGTGAAGGCATCGAAGTGTAACCATGGATAATAATAAACTAAATGGATGTTTTATTTGTACATGTCTATTCCCCAAAGAATAGAGCCTGGAGAAGGGCTGGTGATGCCTGGAGTGGAATACTGTTAATAATTAATTATTTCATTCTGAAACCACGAACAGGGTAATATGAAATTATTAAAATGAGAATTTGTGATGGAAATAGAAAGTGATTTCATTGATATATAGAAAATAAATCATTTATTTTAATCATTAATCTTTCACAATGTTCTCTCCTGTTTTTTGTTTGATTGTTTGTTTGTTTGTATTTTTTTAACCAGTTTGGGTCAGAACAATGTCTCAAGGGATTCACAAAGATGTGACCCATAGTTAGTGGAGTCTTAACAGTTGTGAAGTCAACATGGCTGAACTGAAAGGAAGATGCAGATAAAATGTAGAAAATAAAGGTAGGGGGCTGTGATACATTTACATTACATGTACATGTACGTACTGTAAAATAAATGTGCCTTTATGTTAATGTGGAACTTGAGTTGATCATGCCAATGGCACATCTAAGACTAAGAGTTTTTGTACATACTACAGTATGTTTAACTCGGCAGGAGCGCTCCATCACCATGTTCTTAGACACGAGAGTGGTTAAAATACAGCACAGATGATGGTGCAAAATGTATTTTTGTTTAAAAGAGTATAAAGGGTAAGAATCAATAACAGAGACAAGGTTATACAAATAATAAATGACGATTTACCAGAGATTTTATCATCTTTTGTTTCATCAAAGAAAGCATTTTCTCCGGCTGCGTTATTCAAGGTGAACCGGAAGGTCAAGGTTGGAGGGGGGTCAGTTGTGGATGACGAGGATGCAAAAGTAGCAAAGTAACCTCGACCGGCCATGACCGCTTTAGTACCGTGTTTGAGTCGGACGAGCATATCACCAGATCTGAGTCCTTCTGCTGGAGCCAGCGACAACTCAAACATGCCTGTAGGGGAAAAGACCAAGAGAACGACCGATGGTGATAAGACTGTGATTTTGGTATTGTTTCAGTGCTATTATTAGTGCTACACTGTTAATATTATTGAATGTGCCCTGTTATGGTGGTCTTTCTTTTTGAGATTTATCACTGACTGTTATTTTACACTCCATACCAGTATCTGAATGAAGGACGTTAGCTGCACGGTGCAGATGTCTTTCAAGTCTTTGCCTCTGAATCATCCATTGCGATGTTAACACGGTGACTCAACCCATGTATTTTCACTCCGTCCTTTATGGGCGTGCAGTTGAAGTTACATGTATATTCATATGATGTGTGAAAAAGTCATTAGGCCAGGTGTGACAAAAAGGACACATTTGATCTGTTGATGTTGTCATTTTTACAGCCTAAGTACATGATCTTTAGATATTTGTAGATATATCAGACTTAAGTTTTTGGGAGTACATATAAGTAGCATTTTGTTGTTGTGTCATTTGAAATGTAACGTACATAAAATATATCAAAATTTTAGCTTGCTGTATTGGCAGTGGTACTGACTTTTCTTTAGGCTTAATGGCAAATCAGCACGATTACTTCAGCATTGCACATTGAGCTACATGTAAACCATTGGAACTAAAGCCGACGTGCGACACCTACAAGCAATGAGACCACAATTTTGTCACTCATCATGCAATCACTGACAGAAGGACACTGGTTTTGAAGGAAATGAGCCTGTGAAGTATCTGTATACCATACAAGGTGTGGGCTTAAAATTCAACATAAAAGAATCGATCGCATTAAGGGAGGGTGTTAAGATTATTCTGACTATACTTTATCATTTTATGCTAAACTTCTTGAAAAAAAGATAGTTAACATCAGAGGGTAGTTTAATACAGCACCGTGCTATATATGATATATCTTTACTGTTTGCTGTGTGGAAAGAAAATCTAAATCTAGGTATCACAAAAGAGAAGTGGATCCCTTGACATTTTTAGGTTTAGAATGCTACGCCAACTGTTGCCCACGTCATACCTGGGCTTTGTTTTCCTGTCCAGGAATCCACGTCCACTCCTGCCTGCTGTAGCTGCTGGCACAGAGTTAGCATCATCTCCTCACTGGCCAGGCTGCCATAGGGACCAGACTTGGTAGTATCTCCCCCTGCGGAACAAACAACGCAATGTGATTTAAAAAAAAACATGAAATAAAATAGTTAACCTGCATTTGTCTAAAACAGAAAAAAAAGTTAACATTTACCGGCCAGGCTAAGTGTAGACCTGCTTGAATATGACTAACACAGAGAAGAGGAAGGAAAACAGAATTAAACCATACTTTTAAGCCTAGAGTTAATGCCTGCTAGCCTAATCTCTCTATATTTTGAAAGGGGGGGGGGGTAGACTTTATTATCGTGAATGAATCTCCTACTGCAAATTGCTAGTCCGAGTAGTCCCATGTCTACTGCTGCTTACTGAACAGTGACTCGGATGAGTCGACGAATGACTACATGAATGATAATATTAAAAGGGTGACATATAATTTTCCTCATGACAATATAATACCCGACGTTGTTAAAGTCATTTTGTCGAACTCTCACTCCCACCAATCTCGACTTTGCTCTCTGTATTTGAACCTCAGCTTGGCATAATTATGCATTATCTCGTTTATAAGTACAACTTTTAGTGGGCAAATACAGTGCATCTGTTTGATATGCCTCTGTCTCAGCTCACTCTTAATTTTTTATCTTTGGGCGTTTCTTCGGCCTCCAAAACAAAAACCAACACTAGTATAAAGGCCCGGAAACCAGAAAAGACGAAAATGGTGGAACTACATAGTAAGGAAATCTGTATCTAGACGAGTTGACCACGTCGTGGACTAAACAATGTTAATTTAAATATACATGAATACAGCATAATGTTATAGGTTTTGGGTTAAATTTTTATTTTAGAGACGAGATACATGTAGCTGGATAAAAAGACGAGGCCAAGACTGAAGCGGGTCGGAGACTGTGATGAACAGGCTCTGAGTTTTCACACTTCATGAGCTCAGTTCTCTGTTGCCCTATCTCCATTTTCACATTTTGAGGAAATTGACGAGTTGTGCTTAGCAACTGTTTTTGTTCATAGGAGATCGGACAAAATGATTTTTCAAAATATACCTGTTTGGGCAAGTGATTGGTGAAATGACTACAGTGTATGGTAGATTTACTATCCCTTTTTCACATGA
>JBCAUA010506633.1:0-32412 GCA_038406235.1 Peronia verruculata | reverse complement strand
ATATTTTGGAAAAACTGGGTCCGATAACACCTAATTGTTGCCGACAAACTGAGTAATATCACAGCGATGCGACACATGGTAAGGAAAGGAGGACCATCTAAAGGCGTTCTTCGCAGTACCAAGTGTGGCTTCAGCTGTTGGCGTTTTGGCGTGCGGCACAGCTGTAGGGTTAATGTCACCTCTTGAACCCCAAAAATTGATTATGCCTCACATGAATCTGTTCAATTTATTTTTATTGCTTTTTTTTCCTTAGTAATAATTCTGTTTCTTGTCAAGTTTTACAACTGCCTCCACTTTTCACAACATTTTTTTTTTAAACTTTCTTTCTGCTCCAAAATACAAATTTTTCTGATAGATTTGCTTTCTTCCTCTTGAATCATAAACCGGACTTGTTATATATACAATATGAATATGCCTTTTAACCTAGTACTCCTGTGATATAGTTTGAGAGAAAACAGAAACTGAACATTTGAAAAAAATGCAAAATTTGTACTGTTAATGCAAACATCATGTTTCACCAATAAAACAACAAAATATGAGATTAACCAATACAAAGATATAAAAAAAAAATAGGAGGACCTCCTGGAGGCCAGAGATGTTGACTCTAAGCATGAATTTAGTGAGTTAACTTTAAGTATACATCACTGAAGTATAATTTGAACATAAAAAAATTCTTCTCTGTAAAGGAATTCCCACACTTCTGAAGTGATCCAAATCTTTAATATCAGATGCATTGTTTTTCACATGAATGGAAACAATACACTATATATTTTGTTTTAAAAAAAATTTTAACATGCTCCTGAGATTCTGTTTTAGTATCTAGCTGATATGCCATCTCAGAAAATATTTTTTTTTTTTTTCCTTTCCGGATAACTTTTTTTTTTTTTTTAAATTTTACTCCTGACCTTTATTCTTCTTTCTGGAAAGTAATTTGGTGTAAAAAAAAATATTTGATTTCAGCTCTACAGAGAGGCACAGATTATGTCAGAATTGTGAGATAGCACCATCAAAATATACATGTCCAGGTTGTGAGTTGAAGACATGCTCTTTATCATGTGTCAAGAATCACAAAATAAAGCTTAACTGCTCTGGTGAGAGGGACAAGACAGCTTTTGTTGACAAGTCACAGTATTCAGACAGACATTTGTTGAATGGTAAGTTTTATATAGATAATAATTTAACATAATAAAATTGAAAGTATATAATCATTAAATGAAAAATGCATTCATGATAGATAGAAAAAAAAAGTGATGTTCATAATGAATAAAAATAAGCAATGTAATTCTGATGTGTTTATAATCTAGTAAGATGAGAAATCTGTTGCCTCTTGTTCAGCAGAATTATATGCCTAAATTTGTTCTTTGGTTTATGAAATAAAAGGATGAATATTAGACTTCATCACTATTAATTCAGATTACAGATTCTTGGAAGATGCAGAACGGACATTCTACAGCAACAAAATGGTACCAGCGAATCGACAACGAGTTATTTGGGGTGCTCCATATCATTTCACTAAAAGAGTAAGTGGTGAAAAAATTCATAACTATTGTCATGTACAGATTACATTGTATAGTAGAGCTCTTTATTGATGGTATTTATGGGAACCTTTGATGTTCAACTCACTCTCATCATGAGTGCATTCTAATCGATGGTTAGAGAAAGAAAGTGCAGTGGAAACCTGATAAAACAGGATTGCTGGGACCAAAGAAAAGTCCTGTTATAGGCGGATCCTGTTACATCTGACATACAATGAATTAGAGGTATAAAACATTGCTAGCCTGTTGCCTGATTACAGGAGACATTTTTTTTTTCCATGGATAGTCTCCCTTCATTGAATTCTTTTGTTTTTGCATAATTCAGCAAAAGCCATGGTGATGACGATAACAATATATTAGCACGATACATTTAACTATCAGAAGTCATAGTATGTTCATGTACCAGTACCAACTAATCAAACATCTTACAGACCAACTCCAACCACATGGATATCTAAAACACACGGCACTTCACTGACCTCACGTCCAACTCTCCCCCATCACTGTCATCAACACAGTGCCGAGAACCAAGCCTAGTCGAAGCGTACTGAAAGATCAAGGGTATCATATTGCCTCACCCATTGTTTCCCTTCTCATGGATTCGTAATGTACCAGTCCCATTGTGCTCGATCTCTTGGGTGCATTGGTATGGGACTGGGATGAAAAGTAGTAATCACTATGGTGATGTGGAGAATAGAAAAGTTATTGAAGTGATATACATTTACATGTATGTGATGGGAATAAATCTTGCCTAATCCACATCATACAGCAGTTGAAACACATCGTGATATTTACACCGCAAAATGTGCCAAAAAGGCAGCTGCACTCGTCATACACCATCATTATTGATTGGCTAACTGGACCAAGTGGTCAGTGAACAGTAAAATCCGTGTCAGTCTTACCTAACGTTAGGAGCTACACGTGCGAGTCCTTTCTTCATTCACATGGACCCACCACCTCAGCTTGTTTTGTTTACCATGTTATGAATTATGGATGAGCATCCCACTTTCTTCCCGATTCCTCAAGTCACTTGGCTGATCTCATTGCCTACTACCCACTGCCTCCCCACCTTACAATGCACCCAGTGAACAAAGCAGATGAAATAATAGTGGTCAAGCTATCACATTTGTAGTGAACTTGACCCAGTTGTGCACCTCTGGCAGTTTTCAAGTACCACTAGGCATACAGGTGGACTATATTCAGATATCGTGTTATAATCGATTCGACTGTCAGGAACTATTGCTTTACAAGATAATATGTTATTAATGCCGAAGAAGAAGTGGACATGGGGATTAGCGATGCTCCTGTTATAAGCAGTCTTGTTATAATTGATTCCGACTGTATACTAGAAGAGAGCCCATGGTGTTTGTGGTTTTTTGTTTGTTTGTTGTTGTTTTTTTAATGCAGATCAGGCCGATAAGGCACTGCGGCTTTAAGTAGATGGCTAGCTTAGGCACCTTGATGTTGGTATTTTGGTTGATTAAATGTAAAAATCAGATCACTTGCAGAAGTTTACTATTCAATTATTATCACCTTTTTAAAATGACATCAAGCATAGTATTACTATTATATAATGCTTTTTTTTTTCAGCTTTATGTAGATAGAAACTCAAATCTTTATACAATAGTGTTGTGTGCTAAATTTTTTGTGGATACATTCACCAGTTATCATGTCCATAAGTCTTTTATAGGTTTATTGCAGATTTGGAGTATATAAATGCTCATAGGTTTGGTTTCTGTGTAAGTGCTCTGAACAGATGACTCACTTCTTTGGATCTGTAAAAGTTAGAATCATATCCCCATCTCTCTGCAATAGTGGCATAAGGTGACACTAGCCAAAGTATAACCCATGGCGATGTTTTATGGCATTTCTGGGCATGCGAGCTGTCAGAAAATGTCATTTATCAAATGTGTCAATAGCGTTGCACTTTAATTGAGGAGAATCATAATGGCAAAGCTCAGCCAATGACTTGCGTTGTAACACTTTGGTTTCCTCAGTATATCAAATTTGCTAGAAAATAGTTATGCCACTATTATAGAGCAACTAGTGATGACATGAAGTCAGGAGTAAATTTCTGTCACTCCTTTATTCCACCCAGCCCTCACTCTGTTATTTGACACCCCTTACTGTGCAAGATCACATTGAAGTGAATTGCATATTGTAGTAATCCAGCATCACCCACAGTGAAATATAGCCCTGCGAATTGAAGTGTATGGCAAAGCATGAATGTGCACCCTGATGTTGATATTTTGTTTGATTAATTTGAATATTACTCAAAGATAACGTGTTTTTAACATGTCATACTATTGAATGCACAATTTGGATCAAGCACCCTATCGAGTTACCATTCATTTATTATCACATGTCTAGAATAACATCAAAGATGATATGCTTTTTTGGGGTTTGTGTACATAAAAAGACAGTTTTATATGCAACAATGTTGTGTGCCAAATTTAATATGGTTACATTCAGTAGTTTTGTGAGCCCATAAGCCAGGTGTGGGTTTTGTTGCAGATTTATGGTATAGATGTGAGAATTATTTTATTTTGTAGTTGAGAGTGGACAGAGACAGACTTCGTACTTTGCTGATTATTTTTTAGAGTATTTCCATAGCCAGAGTGTAAATCTTATCTTATTTGTTTTGCTTTGTCCAGCTGTTAACTGTTAATCTTGTTCACAAATATTTGATTTGTTTGCCTTCAGCATTGAACCACAAATGTCTGCCCTTAAAAGTCATTGATATCCTCTGTTTCCTTAATCTCTTTCAGTCCGCATTCTTAGTAAAGGCAGCTTGGAAAAGGGACGTGAAATTGAGAATGATCTCCCAAGCTCTGTCCAAGAGCAAGAAAAACTCAAGTTTCTATACCATCTCGTAAGATGAAATGTGATAATTTATAGTTTGTTTTTTTTTCATCCAGGTTTTGTTTAGAATAGACATTTTTTACTTATTTATCTGGGAATTAAACTTTAAAAAAAAAAAAAGAACCATAATGGAAAACAATTCTAGAAATTCATTATTTTTTTGTTCATAGAAGCTCATTCTAAAACTTGATAATTTCACAAATAGTGGAAGAAGTTTTCAGAATCATGATTTCATTTCTGACATAATATGTAAATTTTGACAAAGGAAACGTGATAACTCTGGTAAAACCATTCTAAGGTGACATTTGTGCTTTTTTATTTGGGATATAATTAGTGTTTCTCACACCCCAGGGGAAAAGGGATCTCAAGGGTCAGTTTCCAAAAGCTATGTGATTTCAGTAACATTTCATTTCCTACTCAAACATGATACATCAATTGAATGTAAAAAAATGAGGCAATATATCTTTTACATTTAGATTAGTAAACACAGCTGAAACAAATTGTAAAAAAAAAAAATGAAAGTAAATGTGTGGAAATGCAAATGGTACTAAGTGCACAAACTGAAACTTTGATGGAACTGAAGTTTTTAAGTACGTTCCCTCTGTCTTGATATTGATGATATCACATTTTAGACTTAATTTTTAAGTATTATAGTTATTTTCGTAAGGCAGTGAAGTAATAGGCAGGAGAGGGCTAAACTTACAAATTGGTAGAGTGTATGATATTAAAAAAGAGAAAAAAATTAAAGATACATGAAAATATAAATGTATGTATTTCTAAAAGTAGTAGTAAATAAGTAAATTTAAAAAAAAAAAAAAAAGGGAAAACTTGACTTAACAATGTTTACATTTTCATTCGCTAAGTGTCAACTCATCGGGATAGAATTCCATAGCATTCATCCATAAAACCGTGCTTTTTTTTTGTCTTGTTGGCAGGTCAGATATCATTGAGTGGCACATCGAGTGGCATTTTGTGACAACCAACACTGTTGTGCAGGATGAAAGGTATCATTTTCCATTTTACTCACTTCCTCATCATTGTTATCCTTTTTCCATTTCACAGATTGGGTTTTTTTATCACTGAACATAAATCATTTTTTAAGTTTGCCGTTTACTGCAGCATAGGTGCCCATTGTTTTGTATATTTACTATATTATGGCCAAAATGTCTTTGAAAACTCGGATATCTTTTGCCTTCCTGATGAAACTTTCTTTTTTCTTATATAGACATAGAAATGAATATATATGAAACTTTTGTTATCATTTTCGTTGTTCACTTCAAAGGCAAAATTTGTATCCCAAATAAGGGTGGGCTGATTCAATGTGGAATTGCAAAATTTGTTGAGTTCGGACAACCCAATTTAAATCCGTCAGATTTAACATCACAGCTGAATCTGAACATGAATCAGATGAAGTGGGCGGGAAGGAGAAAATGGAAGCACAAGAAACATTTTGCCATAATAAGTGGCCTTTTAACATTATAAATTATAATAGCAAACTGCAGTGCACTCAGAAAAAGATACCACGCCTCCAGAAAAATTTGAAAAAAATAGATCGGCATATTTCCCACAAATTGACTAAAATGCCAATGAAACACAGTGCTAAGCTATTTTCCCCCGTACAATGTCTGATTCAAATCAAGAGGGGTGTTGGAATTTTTTTAATTTGACCTGAATCAGGGGGCTCCGAGGGGGTTCATGTCAACCCTCACATGACACTCATACTTTGTAAAGAATAGTTTTAAATAGTAATGAGCATGATAATAGTGCTGTCTTAGCCTAGGTGTTTATGTCTCAATGAGACTAGCAGGCCAGGATCAAATGGATACATGCTTAGTAGTCTTCTACAGCCAGTGTCAGCTGTGTGTGTGTGAAAGCCTAGAGGGGTTAGGATAGAGCTGAGCATAATTAATATTATAATGGGCCAATCACAATAATCTGAATGAGGAAACACGGCCCAATGTTCAGTTCCTTAAGAATTTCTTCACTTCCATATTAAAGCAAATGTGACAACCACTATTCATGCTTTCATTTCTTAATTTCCGTAACAAAGGAAAACAAACATATAATCAAAAACAAAATAGAATAACACAAACAGGAAACATTACCGTGGCCCCGAATGAAATGTAACAAAACAGACTATGTGTTAGACCTATATGACTCTGCTGGACAACTATTGTGATGCTAACCTACTTTTACACAAGTTACAACTTGACAAGTTGTCTCCAACACTGCACTACTGTGTTCAGAAACTGTGTGAATCAGCGTCAGATTCGAAAATTGATATCAGGGCTCAGAAAAACAGATTGAGGTCAAATTGAGCTTGAATTTGGGAAGCACTTACTTCTCTACATTTCATTGGCTGTCATGTTGACCTTGATCCACATTCAAATTTGTGCCCCTTCAACTTGGGTCACAAAATGTTCGGAGTTACAAATTAGCCAGTTTGTTGATTCAGCCCACACTTTACCCCAAGCAGAGTACTCAGAAAGTTTGTTTACCTGGGTATTTTTGATGTTATTTTTCTGCTGTTCTTCTGAGTGCAAAGTATGAGATTACCACACAGATTTATGATCAACAGAGCATGGAAGAAAAGTATGCAGAGTTGACAGGTCATAAAGTCACAAAATAGTTGATAGAAAGAGAATTCCTTCATTATAGTGCTGGAACCTCAGCAAACTTCTGACTGGATTTTTTTTTTTTTTTTACATACATGTATTTCATTTGCCAGGGTTCCAGAAACAACGACATTGAAAGAAGCAGCCAGGAAGTACACAAACTTTGTCCAGTACCCACACCTGAGAAAATGCCTTGAAGATTACAAGAAAGAAAAATTAGACGAATGCAGATTTTTACTCAAGGTTGAGGGTCTACCGGGCAATATCAAAAAGTGAGCATATTTTATCTTTATGTTCACTCTCCCAGTTGTATTTTGAAGTCAGCCCAATGTTATAAAAAATAAACATAAGACTCTTTATCTCCTGCTTGTTAGAAACGTCTTGACATAGTTCAGTATTTTGAAAGTCCATTGTTATTTCGGTATATCACAGCTGCACCTAGAACATTTTTATGAAAATTAATTTTTCTGTTCAGAGGAAATATATTATCATAAAAGGAGTTGTCTATCCTGAATCATGAACAGGTTCTATTAAATTTATATATAACATAATTTATATGTAACATTGATAAGATACAGAGATTAGAATAGCATAATAAAAACTAGATTCAGCACAGTGAAATCAGGCTTTCTTCAGATTTTGAGATTTTGCTTGTCTACCTCGAGCAGAAGTCAAGATATTGACAATTAAAGACAATGGGGGTGACCTGTTTGCTGTAGCTGAATTTAGTGAGAAAATGGCCAATCACTTTTGGGGCTTTTACTTAATCTGTTTCAAGAAATTTAACTCTGGAATTAAAATGCATTTTTAGATTGATATAAAAGGATTCTATGAAGAAAAAAACACTTGCGTTAATTCACCGTTGAAATAAATGAAAAAAATGTGATTTCTCCTGTCACATTAGTTTGACAAGCATCTGATTCCATCATATCATGTCCTAGATGATTTTGAATCTCCTTGTTTCAATTGTTTTATGTAAGTGGTTTGTTTGATCATTTTGTTCTGTATATTTCAGGTATTTTGAACTGAAACCACATGCTTCAATCAAAGACAACTTGAAAGGGCATTGTTTGGTTGAGTGTCCAACCATTTTAATAGTACCATCATCAGTTGATGACAGTGTATACAGTTTACTTTCTAAAGGTAACACAATTTAGAAACTGATATTTCTGATAAGAACAAAGTTTAGAGTGAGGGGTTGTGAAGTGCTTTATGTTTCTTAAGATAGAAAAATGTTGCTGTCACTAATAATGTACTATTTCATTTTTAAAGAAACTTTAGCTGATATATCATGTTTGTTGTGATGTTGTTTTAGTATATTCAAATTTAATTTTCATTCCTGTTTATTTTGGCAACATTTCAAAATGCTTTGAAGAAATAATTTCACACCAATCAAGCTTTTCAAGTGCACACATTAACCAGAGAGCCAAAACTCATATTTTGTCTCCTATTCTGGGAGATTACTGGTGTTACATTTCAGATTGTAGAAGCACTGCGTAAACTTAATTTTAACATCTTCATTCTAGTTCACTCAGCTAAATTTAACTAAGCAGTTTGCCTTTCAGGGTAATGAAAGCTGTAACACTTTATAAGTAATTTTTGCCAAACATTTTTAATGCATACATAGAAACACACATAGATACACATAGATTTATTTTCAGTGGTTTCAGTGATCATTGAAAAAATCTTTTATAGAGATACACATTATCACAGTCATTCCAAACTGAGCAGTCAGTTTTAACCATCTTGAGAAAATGAACAGAGCTAGTTTTGTGAAAAGTCAAAAATAGGATTTGGGTAAAAGTCAGTTCGGGTTAGACTAACAAAATAGAAACTGTTATTATGCATGTAGAACTTTGTGTAGTAGTCATTATGGCTAACAGCTTAGCCATTTTGACCCTCCACAGAATTACTTCCCTTTGTCCTGTATAAGAGGATAACACAAGCATTGTAAAGAACGAAAATATCACTTTTTTGCTGGTTACGTGACACATATGTTACAAAAAATTCTGAAAAATTCACCATATCATGAAAAAAATTTATTTTTTTTTTTTTGTCCTATTATGATAATTTTTTCATAATTTTCTGCATCATGTGTTTCAAATAACAAGAGAAAAAATGATTTTTTTCCTTCTTTGCCATGCTTGTCCTATACCTCTTGGACTTGGCAAAGGGAAGTAACCTAGCTGGCTGAAAAAATAGCTAATTGTGGAGTGATCCTGATGGTTTGCCTCATATCTTTCTCTCACAGGGGATATCGCAGTCATGGATCCAGCATTTTCTCGTCACCTGGCCATGCACTTCCCACAGTTCGACGTTCAAGCAGCAATCGAGTCTGAACTACTAAATCCCAAATCCAGTGTCTATGCTCAGTAAATGGACTCTGACTGTCTCACTGATAAAATCTTTGTAGTTCATTATGCTATTTCTTCACTGAAATTCTGTGAGCATAGATCACCTGCTGAAAACCATTTGTCTGTAATAGATAATGAGAGTTTGTCTTTCAGGGAACCCCAAGTGTATAGATGCCATTTTTGGCATTTAGATTCATCTCAAAATCTGAGGATTATAGTTAACCCAGCAAAAAAAAAAAAAAAAGTTTAGCTCTCTCTCATTCTCATCTTGTCATTGCAATATAATTAAATTGCAGTGCTAAACAAATGTCTAGGGCAAAATGAGTCGCAGGTCATGCCAAAGTTATGGCTGTTTTTAACTATTTTCCAATGAAGATACTGAACTTTTACAATTTTTTTTTTTTTTTTAGGATTGAAGATTAAATATTCATCTTGTGAATTTTTTTTTTCCTGAGTCGGAAAATATTTACAAATAGCTGTAACTCAAAATCCGCCGGCGCAGCCTCTGACTCATTTGCCTTGGGTGCAAGAAAATGTGAATATTTTGTCTCTTCAGAAATGGTGGTGACACTATATTAATATAATAAAGAAGAGTGCAAAAACAACGTATATATGATGGATGTTTATTTCTGTCCTTAATTCATAGTCTGAGAGACAGAGAAAGTTTAGTATATGTGTGAAATTGACAACTCTGAATCTGTAGCAATCAGTCGTTTACTAGATATTGATATATGGCCAGTATACTTTTACTCAAGATATTCATTTCATTTACTAGGGATGTCAAACTTCATACTTAAGTAGACTTTTTGCTATCACGAATATGTAGATCCTGAAATAAGGTTAAATTTTCAACTCTAGCCTCTACATAAACAGCTCAGTTTTACAAACTGTTGCAAAGACATTGTGTAAACACATTTGTTGTGAAACATTTTACTACTTTTTTATGAAAGCAAATTGACCCCCTTGGTTTACTTTCCCTGTAGTGGCCATGGTAGTCTCTAGAGAGGAAATGTATGGGACATGAAAAAGTGTGACCAAAATGAATGAGGATTTAGGAACTATTTGTACATGTTCAGATGGCAGCTTTGTTCACGAACAGTTTCACAAACTTCGATTGATTGCTTTCACATTATTTAAAGTCTGTGATGGTTAACAATTGCTGAAAGCCAAGCTGTGATTTTTCAACTCAGTTTTGTGATCTGGCTTACCCATAGTGCCACAGGTACAACTACAAGATTTGAATATTTGAAAAGGAGAGTAATTTCTCAAAATTATGAACATCAGTATAACCCTATATTAACCCTATCAGTTATAGGGTTAATGAACAGTACATGTACCTATAGATATCATTTCATTTGGCATGCTGATTGTGTCAGGGCTGTAATTGTTCTATTTTCCACAAAAAAGTGTTTATTTTTTTTCTGAATATATGGCAAAGATCTGAGACACTTTGTTTGATAATATCATGTCTATGCACACTATTTGTGTTATATGTATAGGCATTCATGTTTATTTAAGTGAAGATGTTATACGAACATTTGAAGATATACATTATGGAAAGAAATCTAAATTTACTGGCATGAGGTCCTAGAAATTGAACTTGAAATCTGAAAATCTCAGCACAGTGATGTTATCGCTAAACAGTTTTTCCCCTAAGTAGAATATATAACTTTAAAAAAAATTTTTTTTTAATGTGAATGCTGAATATTCTGTGGATGAAAAAGTTGATAACCGACTCATTTCACTTTTTTTTTATATATATATCTACCCGGGGTACTTACAATACAACTGTACCTGAATAAAAGACATACACCCCAAGAAAAAAAAGTAGGATATGCCTAAGAATTCACAACACAGTATAAATAAATTTGTGTGCTGGTAGGTTTCTTCATGCAAGAAAGAAAACATTTATGTGTGAACTTTGAAACAACTTACATATTTCTTTGTGAAACTGTTCATATTTTATGGTAACAGAAAAATGCTATATTTGAAATTGTTGATGTCAGACAAATTTCATCATTCTGTATTGTTGATTGTTTTGTATGAAAATAAAAAGAAATGCATATTATATCTTTATTATTTTTGCATCACTTTAATTGCTTTAATGTTTGTCTGATTTTTAAGTTTTGTTTGTTTTTGTTTATTTGTTTTTTTTAAATAATAATAATTATCTGTGAGCGAAACATGCAGTTGTACCACATATATTAAAATATAGCTTGAGGATTTCTGTAATTTAAGTAGTGATCAACATCAGAGGGGGGGGGGGGGGGATCAGAGGAACTTTCAAAATAGGTTTTAAATTAACGAAATAAAATATGTATTACCTATTCACAGCACAGTGTTTCACAACACACACAACAAAGAAATCAAGTGCCTCCCACCACACAGCAATGCACAGTGCTAAATGACCACTGCAATCTTCAAAATAAGCCCCCTGAAAATGTAGGCAAATTCTCGATCTTTTTATCAGAGCACATGTGATGTATCTTGATTAATTTAGAACCAATTTTGTAGATTTTTATTTGCTAACAAATGCACGTAATAATCTAGTTTATCAACTGCAGAGAATGTGTAAAGAAACAAAATACAAATAGGCCTATATTAATTGGAATTGTTAGCATGAAAGAAAACAAGACTGTATATCACATGTTACCGGTATTGTCAAAGTTCCATCGCATTAGATGCAACATACAGTTTAGACACATGTATCTATAGATAGAATTATACGTACATGTAATAACCAGCCCCCTCCCCTCCCCCTATTATTTCCGGGAAAATTAAAAATATAAAATTCAATTCAATATTGTAGGACTAGTTTGTTTTTGCTCGCCCATAAATCTGTCTCAGTAAAAATAACAGATGAGATACTCTATCAGAATAATTAATACTAACATTTTA
The DNA here is from genome assembly GCA_038406235.1 of Peronia verruculata. NCBI lineage: Eukaryota > Metazoa > Mollusca > Gastropoda > Systellommatophora > Onchidiidae > Peronia > Peronia verruculata. Next base: position 20,148 of record JBCAUA010506633.1, on the reverse strand, counting down.
AGCAATCTATTCGGTATTCTCCATTTAAGTTATTGTAATGAACCTAAGCCATGCGTTGATGACAATATAAATCATTTTTTTTTTTTTTTTAATGAAATAAAAACTGCGAAAACGGTGGCTACGACTACGAATATATCGGAAATGACGTAAGTGCCCGGTAGTTGTCTTGACAAGTTTTGTAAACACCGCTGGAAGAGAAGGTACTGAGTGGTGATTTAGGCCCAACAATAACTTGTTTATATTCTCTGCCCTCTGTCAACACCTTTCCATAATTTGCCCAAATACTGACTATGCCATTTTGTTACGGTGCAAAATTGTCTTTGTCTGTTTAGTTGCTGCAGTATGAAAAAATACAATTTAAGTTCTCATAAGTCTTAATACCAATTATCGATAAAATCTCCTTTTGAAAACATATCTCGAAAAACTCGTGTCACACGCTTAAGAGAATTGTCTGTTAGTTATTTTATTGATAAAACATCATAGATATCTATATAACATAGTCTTATGTTATCAGTGATTATGTCTGCATTTGAATACATGTCTGTTGAACAGACCTCACACAAGGTCAATCTGACTACACCAAAGCTTGATTTCCAATATTGATGAACTATGGAACTGGACGGTCAATGCATAATCGTGTTCAATTGCATAAATTTGCGCAAAAATTCACTTTCTCATGGACACAAAGCTATTAAATTTGCCTGTTTTGCATCAAATTGGTGCAATTTGACAAGATGGGAACACAGGTGATACAAATAGTCACCCTTACAAAAAGTTACACACTGACCCTCCAGCCCTTTAAATCAAATACTAGCTTTTGACCCATAGATTGTTTTTATCTCTTTATAGTTTTTTAAAAATATTATTATAGTTTTCTTAATAACATTTTGTGTGGAAAAATGGTTATTTGCCCTATTACAACTATATTACTATTACTATATTTACAAATTTATGGTAACAGTATATAGACCCACTGACAGCATTGTTAAATGTCTCCTGACCCTTCTGATGTTAAATTAAAGCACGTTATAACTCTGAACCAGATTTCTGCCTCTTACTCTGACTCAAATGTAGTAGATGTTGTTAACGATATCACAGGAACTTGTCAGAATTGGAGTACTCTTAAGGCTGAGTACTTTTTTGTGCTTGCACATGAAAATCTTGTCTTTTTTCGGTGCTGATGTTACAACCTTTCTTGAAGGAAATGGCAGATACCTCTCTTGTTCAATTTGGGTGCAGTATGTTATGATAATGGTTGTTGCTATTATTATTCAATATCACTGTTATTATTGTCATCATAATAAACGATGTTTTGGTTCTTGTGAGACTGATGTCTTTGGAACTGATGTCTTGCTTCCTCTCTGTCCACAGTTCTCATTCTCTGACAAATCCCCAAAATGTCTCAGCAAGGAGCTGCATTGCAAAGTTATAACAATGAACTTGTCAAATGTAAGTCTCTGCAGTCTTTTTCTTCTCATTTAACGCACATATACATATCATTTTCTGCTCTGATTTACCAGTGCCATTTAATAAGTAAAAGAAAACATTTTTCCATTTGTTGTGGCCATGATTTAGTCCCTACTTGATTCTTTGTAAATCCAGTGTATTTACTTTAATTTGATCTTAGCTTCACCAACACATCTATGGAACAAATTGTAATTCTGTCATGCAGTTGAAGTTTGTAAAACCTACTTGAAGCACTGCAAATAAAACTGTGAGAGGGCCTATGCAAGAGTATTATGTTTTTTGTACTCATCCATCGAACAGTTTAGAGATTATGATGCATGTTGTTCTATGATTGACTGAAATTCTAGTAGAGAGAATGATACATGAATTTGTGGCATTGCTGTCGATAATGATCTGATGGTGAAATTGGTTCGTGTTTTCTTGAATTTTTAGTTGATGAAAAAAAAAGATGAAAAACCAAGAAGGGGAAAGAAAAGGAGTAAAAAAAAAAAAAATGCTTTCAAAAGATCAAGACAAATTGGGTTTCTAATGCTGAATAAATTGATGTATTTCTATAATAGATCAGACCATTGTTGCACAGTTTGATTTGTTCCTTTATAATATTCTGCCATTTTCATGTTGAGTTTATTATCATGAGAATAATTTCATAACATGATATCAACTCTAAATCTTTTTTTTTTTATCCTCACACAGGTATAGAAGAGCTCTGCGGTAAGCGAGATGAGATTCATCGATCTATTCTTCAAGAGGAAGAGGAGAAACAAAAGCTACAGAATGACATTCGAGTTCTCACAGAGCGACTTGCCAAAGTTAATGAATCTCTAGCTAAAAAGATGGCATCGCGCAATGAGTTTGATAAAACAATTGCAGAAACAGAAGGAGCTTATATGAAGGTATCTAAGGCTTCGTCAATATCATAGATCATTGCAAACTAGTGTGAAATTTAAAAATACACTTGTCAAGCATTTAAATTTGACACACTTTCCAAGACTGGAATTAAAGTTTGCTTTTTTTTAAAAATTTTTCCATTCTCACATTTTGCAACTGTAAACTACTGTGAGGAAAAAATGTAATAATAATTGTAATCTGAGAGCTGATTTCTGATGATCTGCTTATGTGAGAGCAGTGAATACGAGTAACACTATATTCTTTTTTTAAATTTAAAACTGCTCTTTACGAAGCTTAATAGGTTTCTCAAATTAATAAGTCTGTCTGTAGAATGTTTCTTTCACATGGCATTTTGCCTAGTCTTGTGTTTTTCATTTTACTGCCCATGCGATTTACAATCATCTATAGACAAACTGATCAGGGATATCAAACTTCCGACTTTAGTCGGATTTCCAACTTTTTGGTCATCGCCAACTTTTCTACTTTTGGCCGATTAAATGCCGCCTTTTACTGAATCCACAAGTTTTTTATAGTAATTTGCGATACAAATTTGCACGATGACAATGAAACCGGAAGTATGAAAGAGTTATCCCTATACCTCGGACGATAGTCGGACTGTTGTTAGGCGGCTTTTTGAAGATCGAGATCGCAGTTCCGTTCGAGGCGCATCAACATGCAGTCGAGTAATCGCGTGAGAGTTGTTGATAGAAAATGAGATCACTGACAACAACACATAATGTGCCCATGATCTTAGAAAGACTAGTAGAAGAGGGTTTGCTGTTTGCGATCTAGATTAAGATCTAGAGATTCTAGATCTAGGAAATAGATTCCACTGGATCTAGATTATAGAAGAAATTTTCCAACTTTTTTGTAAAAACAGTTTGACATCCCTGACTGATAATCTTTCTCTACTGCATTTTAAGCCTAAATTGTCACTTAAAACCACCGAAACGTCCAAATTTTTATGAAATATTCAGGAATCTATGATATTAGTTTTCATGTTTAGCCAGTGACATTTAATGCTTCAAGGTGATACAATATAGACACCATTGCTGCAATACTGTGTGCATTTTGGAAAACAATTCTAGTGCTATGTCTGAATGACATCCCAGTGATCAAATTGACCCATCAAACACCTAAGGTTAGTCATGCTGACAATGCTTCAAATCTTTGTTCCAGATCTTGGAGAGCTCTCAGACTTTGTTAAGTGTCCTGAAGAGAGAATCCCAGTCCTTGAAGGAGAAATCTACACCTGCCCCTGGAGCACCCACACACAGAAATCTGCTGCCTTCCTGAGTGATGACACACTAACTCCATATTTATCTCATCTCCTTGTATGCAAGACCCCAATATCCTTCAGCCTTAATTTTTTTTTTGTTTTTTGTTTTTCTAAACTACGTGAATTGTGTGGAAAGACATGAGATTTCACTGAATAAGTTACATGACAACTGATGGAGTCAGCAAGAGGACATGCATTGTTTCCTGAGATCATGAACATGATGTATTAACATGGAATAGTTCTTTATTTTATGAATACATGTGTAAAAACAGTGCCTTTGTATTAGCTGTAGTGATGCCCCTGCAGAGGAAGATCTGGAAGAAAACAGGTCTTCTTGCAATCTCATTTTGTAATGATCACTTGACAAAATGTCATAAGTTTATGTCAGCATTGTTTTTTTTTGTTTTTTTTGTTACAGATATCTCTGATGTGGTATTTTGGGCGATCAATAGTAATTTTGATGCCAGAAATCCCAAACAATATTATGAAATATTTTGTCAGCTGACTCGCAAGATTTAGTAGTCTGAGAATGTTGGGATTTTGTGTGAAAGGAATTTCTTGTGATCAGCCAAGATTTAAAAATAAACTAAAAAAATATTTCCATGATGGGAAAAACGTCACATTTATCAACAGTTGACTACTCCTTTCTTTCTTTTACATGCATATAATGATCATATTTGTAATATACTAGTTTCATGAGCAAAATTAGAGGTTCTTAAATAAAAAAGTTGAGGTTAGGAGGATAAGTTTAAGCAGCAATGATATATTTTTATATGGGCTGTGCAGTAATTCCTAGCTCTAGTGTAGGAATGGATTCATGTACATTTCAGATTAATATTCGCTATCATTCCAAGCTCTTTCAGATAATCTCTGTGCATTACATGATGAAGATGAAGTTAACCACAGTAATTTTTTTGGCATCTTGCTGGAATGTTTGGAAATTTATGAGAGAAAACTATTTAAACAAGCATATCTGATGGGACCACATGAAATGAGCTTGATGTTAAATTTTTCATCTACAGAGTTGTGGAAGTGGAAAGCCAAATGAGTATACTGGATTATTGGGAGAAAACATATTAGCTATGATTCTTCTGTGCAGAAACATATTGTCATTCAGAGCAGAAATGATATACTATATCTTTGCAACAAATGTTATATAGATACTAGCTTTTTATTTTCATTTTTTTGTTTGTGTCTCTGTTTCATTTGTGAGGATCTTTAGATAATAAGATGATTAAGTGTACAGAGCATTTTTACATTGCATTTTAATTCTTGTACATATAGTCTAATAAATGACAATGTTAATGAAATGGTTTTGTGACTCTGTAGTTTGAACCTGTTGAATCAATTAGCGCTATACGTTTTTTTAAAAATTTATTTGAACGTGATTCTCACGTGTGCTGTCTTGAGCATTGCTTGGAGGTATGGAAAAAGTCTAAAAACTTACTCAAGTAAATATACTGTTTATGAAATTAAATCCAACCACAGAATTTCAAAAGGAAGAAAGTCTAGAACTTGAAGAGAGAAAGAAGTGCGAGAAGGTGGAAGAAAAATTCAACTGCCCAATGTATTTTGGTTTTAATCACATTTTTCAAAGCTAATGTTAGAAGAAAAAAAAAAATTATCAAAATAAAGATGTAAAAAAGTTCATAAATCAAAACAAGTAGAATATTAAACGAGGCAAATGGAATAATTTTTAATTGTATTTTATAAAAAAATGACACATTTTATTCATACAAACAAAAATGTATTCACGTTTAAGACGCAAGTCTATGAAAACAATTTTACATTGTGTCAAATAACTTTCTTACAATGCATACTGAAGTATTTGAAAAATTAATGATGCAGAATACAAATTTCAAAATGTCTGGCAGATTTCAATCTCTTTCACAATCAAACAAAGCAACAGTTTATACAAAATAATAACAAAATGCAACTGTCTACATGTTATATGTGTAGATACTTTAAGGCCCATTTCATCATCTTATACAGTATCAAACAGGTACAAGTGACAAATATACTGAATTTGTAACATTTCAATCTCACACACACAATCATCTTTGGTGCTCAACATGTCCGTGAATTGTTCACCATTCTCAAAGCAGTCATAAAATAAACTAACCACCAACACTGTACAAAAGAAGAAACAGGTCACATTCTGGACCCATGGAAGAAGAAAAGGACAGTAAGATTTCATAGGGGCTCAGTAATGTAAAAGTGAAGCCCTACAATTTGGTGGACATCTTTGTATTCATCCACTAATGTAAAAGGACTTGCTTTTGCAAACCACATTTGACCTAAGGTTCAGGCCCCAAGACGATACAGGGGCCCTTTTGATCATTGCTAGAAAACCACTCTGGCCTCACCTAAAGAGCACAAGAAAGCCAGGCAATAACACAGCAAGCTGTACTTTATTATCTGTATTGCATACCTTTCCCAATATCTATGCTTCTACCTAAAAAAACAAGTCCCAAACTAAAACAGTCTAGTTCACAAAAATTTTCGCTCAAGCATTCTGAAATCATTCAGACTTCCCAGTTTCTCCACAAAAGATGGCCTGACTGGAAATAAAATAAAAAACTTCAACAAAACAACAAGAGATAATAAACATTACATTTTGAAACAAATCTGTCCTTGCTCTGAGGCAAAATGAGAGATAACTGCTTAAAAGCAGTATGACAATTTTCATGGTAATTTATGAATCTTTAAAACAACAGGATTTTAGAACATGACAGTGTGAGAAAATGATATTATCTGCCAAAATATATGAGTGACACACACATTAGTATTAATCCACTAATGTATTTAAGCAAATGTTTAGGTGATTACAGGAGTCAAACTTAGGAAGAATCAATTTTTTTAATGGAGAACCTTTCTCATATTGATTAAGTAAGATACTAATGCATGAGTCAAATCAATCCATTCATTGTTACTACTGAATCCACCTTTCTGTTCCAATCCCTTCCCTCCAAGGAGAGAAGAAATTTTAACATAATGTTTCCTCATCAATGGCCGGCACGTTGCATCTTTCACTATCCTAGCTTCTCTCATTTCAGATTAGCCAGGCTACTGTCCCAACTGACTGATGGGACTACACAAAACATTCCCCAGTAGAATAATACAAGTAAATGTCTAGTGATCTTCATCTTTCAGTCCTTTCCATTCTCACAAGCTCCTGTCACTGTGTTCAGTAGATTCAGGTAAAAGCATTGAATGTTGTGTTGGTGAACCTCTTCCATATGGGAAATTCACTAACAACACAGTAATTCCTGTGGAAAGGTCAGATTAGAAAAACAGGTGTAAGTCAACTATCATCCTGTTACGGAAGACATGCTTGCCACTGCACTTTCTTTCAGTGACACCACTCATCACTGATGTTTCTGAATAATGCATTATCAAGGCACAGGAAAGCCTTAAGCACTGCAAAGCTTGGATAAGCACACAGGTACTATCAGTAGTTTCGTGCAAGATCCTCCCGGGCTTTCCCCATCTTTTTGGGCATCTTCTTGCCAGAGCCATCTTCCAGGTCCTTAGACTTGTAATAGTGCGGAGCCACCTCTAGCAGCCACAGATTCTCAATTTCCACCACCTGGTGAAGAAAACAAGTAAAAAATTGATCAAATTCAAAAGCAATACAGGAATTCATTTTGGTCAACAGCAACAATCAGCAATTCTTTTTTTTTGTTTTTTTTTCTAGCTTGTTCTGACGCTATTTAAAATAATTCGGTCTGCAAGTGTGACTATATTGTTGCATACATACTGTATGTCATTAGCCGTGAAGAGGACATATAAAGCTCATCTTATCTTAGATTTTTTTTTTTAATATCAAATGCTTTGTGGCCCACAGTTATATACATGTATATGCTTATCATATCTCTTCCCATAATTTTGAAATAGGGGCCTGCTCATGAAGAGACCAATCAGAAATATTTTATGTATAATTAAAAAGTTTTATCATGTGTCCTGCAACTCTACATATTGTGTAGAGCTGTGTTCAATAAATATGCCAAAATCAGCAGTATGTAATGAAATTGCAGGTGACATATCAATACCATGAAAAAGATGTAAAATGTCAATCTGCTGATAAAAGTGTCAAGACAAAACTATAATGTCAAATCAAAGACTGACTCACAGATCATATTTTTTGTATGTCTGACCACATTACCCTTTCTTTAAAGCAGCTCCTAAACAAATTCAAAAATTGTAAAACTTGTCTGAAACTACTTTTAACTCGAAAAATGTACTTTTAAATGGTGCATATTCCACAATAAAAAAGTTCTCTTTTACTACACACGAGGACATAGTTATACGTACAGAAAAATGCTGCACAATGTGATGAAATCAACATAAGTCAAATATTACATCTGGCCATTATCAAGGCAATTGAAAAGAAAAAAAGTGAGAAACTTATTTGCCTACGACTCTTCTGTGCCAGGATATGCAAGTTAAATTTATTCCTATGACTCCATGATCAGAAAATGCAATTTTCTCATTAAAACCTTCCTTTGACATTAGATTGATTTCGCCTGGTTGCAAAAAGCTGCATAACAAATGCTCTCAATAACCTGGAGTTAATCCAGAAAATGCTCTCAAATGCCTAACATAGAATCTTGTACTAAACCTAGCAAGTGCTCTCTCAATGGTCTGTCACCGAAGTATATAAAAAATATAGTATATGCTCTCAACGACATGCCATAAATTGGTGTAAAAAATCCAGCAAAATTCTGTTATTGGTCTGCCATCGAATTATGTAATAAACCTAACAGGTGCACTCAATGGCCTACCACTAAAATATAATATAATAAACTCAGGTGCTGAAGAGTTCCTGTGGTCTCACCTGTCTCATGAACTCCTTGGTAGTAAAGACTAGTTCGTGATAGATCAGCCACCTGGGGTGTTCCTCAAACAAACAACTGTTGGGATGGACCATCACTGTTTGCTGCGACTTGACTGTCTTGTACTGTCCACCTTTTGTCAGTCGCACAGTGTGGTAAAAATAGCCAGCAGTAATAGCCTGTGTGCAATAGAATTGTTAAGATAATGATGTGAAGAAACATTTATACTACAACCACATCTTGTATATCTTGATGGATTTGCTTCGACCTTCACAGGATCCCATGGTGACAGTAAAACTTCTTCTAAATCTCCCAGTGATCATTTTGAGATAGTGAATTCTCCATTTGTTTAGCACTGTGGGTTGTCAAATAATGATTCAGCCTGCTTGATTGTGGTACATATTGCACCATAAAAGCCATACATTTCAGGTCATATTGTGTACCCTCCTACTGCAACAGCAACAATTAAGATGTGAGAAGAAAAAGTTTCATCTCCAGTCAGAACAATATATGATATTGTTTGTTATCTTTATTAACAATTATGCCATTGATTTGAACTGCATCTATAATTTCTTTCTGTGAGCAGCTGAGACAGAAAGACATATGCTGAGATATTTCCTCTGATATGATGTATCATCTTTAGTGCAAGGTTTACCCCATGTATAATCCTGGGGTTTACTCCATGTATAATCCTGAGCATAGTGAACAGAAAACTTATAGAAATAACCGAAAACTCATCATACCTTTCTTATAGCAACAGTGTCATTGAGGTTAGAGGTCAGCTCTATCTCCACACGCTCCAGCAACCCTTCCAGCTGATCTCGGACATCACGTGCTCTTTTCATCGACCGATGCTGGATGTAATTCTCATAGCACCACTGCGTAGAATATTCTGTTTCCTCCCATTGGTTGTATACATTCAACAGTGTCAGGTGATCGCCTCCCTGCACAAAGAAATTGTGGCGCGCTGTGTCAGCGTGCACAATCTTATCTTTTGGCCTGTAGAAGATCGCATTGTTGACAGACAGCATGGCACCAATGGTGATGATCTCTTTGGAGCATTTATATCTGGTGAGAGACAAAACCCACAGTGATGCTTGATTTGAAATTTCAGTTATTAGATAGCAGCACTGACAAAAATGACAAAGTAATTTTTTGTTCCTTTGAATGGAATAAAGAAAAAAAAACTGGCGCAAGAAAAAAAATCACCTGTTTGCTGCAAAAACAAAAAGCACCGTACAACTACAAACATTGCAAGCAAATCGTACAAATCACCTCAATATACATAGGATACAAAGAATACTAATAAATTAACAACAACATTAACAACAAATCTTTGTTTCAGTGAGTTCCAGTCTGTACTGATGAGAGCAGCTGAGATGAGAGTGATTCATAAGTTTTTACTTAGAACTGATAATAAACAATAACCATGTTAAGTCATTTCAATTCATTTTCAAAATCTGAATTCTGACACTCATTTTTTTCTTTGTTTTTGTTACAACACATAAAGCCAAAATATGCATATGACACAGTATGAAACAAACCAACAAATCAACTTTCAAAATCCAAAAGCTCATACTACAATAACTTTCAGAAAATTGTAATTCAGCCCTTGAATACCAGATTGTCTTAAATGGCAAATTAATGAAAAATGAATAAGAGCGATACCAGTATTCAGGATCAAGTTTGTTTTCAAGGAAAAGTGTCTTAAGTCTACATGATTACACCTGTGTGAAAGCATTGACTTAATACAATCAGGTTTTCAAAGGTTGACTTGTAAATAAGTAAAACCACTCATACTTTTCCGAGGCTAAAATCATCTTGGACATCATGGGATCCACTGGGAACTCAGCCATCCTGCGGCCCAGCTTAGTCAGTTCTCCCATGTGATTGAGGGCACCAAGAGCATACAGCTGCTCTAACGCTAACACCAAAGTTTCATGTGGAGGTGGGTCCATGAAGTCAAAGTTCAAAAGGTCATTAATTCCCAGCGATTTCAGCAACAGGACCACATTGCCTAAGTTTGTCCGTTGAATCTCCGGGATAGAGTTGTCCTCCAGCTCATTCTTGTATGCCCAAGCTGTGTACAAACGGAAGCATTTTCCTGCTGACACTCGGCCTGCCCTGCCTGCTCTCTGATTGGCTGAGGCCTGAATGAGAAAATATAACAGAAACAGTAAGTCAGCTGATTGACTGTAACAAATGCTCTCTATGACTGGAATAATGCAATGGCTATTTCTGCCCTGCTCCTGCAGTAGCTTTCACAACAGAATTCAGCAATATTTGATGCCGAAACAAATTTATCAGAACAGTATATCAACAAATAACTTCTCCATTCTTCCTGTAATTAAGATATTTTTCTATCTAAAGCAATACTTGCATATCACATATCATCTGATTTGGTAAGATGTGAGAAATAATGTTAAAAGTTTGGTTGCGTTGCTTTATCAACTTCATTTCAACATATTGTTGACCAAGAACTAGATTTGTATATTACATTTAAAAAAATGCTTAAGGACAAAATCAGTAACAATCATTTATAAAATCAGCTGGTGTGCTAAACAAAAGCTGGCTGATGGGCCAAAAAGTTTTTTAAAAATATCAGAAACAGGAAAGTCAGAATTCTTATTTATAGAAAACAATGTTCTTGTGCAAATAAAAACAACCACACACTTATGCTAGCACAGATATGCACATATTTGTACTTTGTATTTTATGTATTCTATAGTCTTTTCACAAGCCACAAACTGACCTTTGACACTGGGGTCACCACGAGAGATTCCATGCCTGTCCTTGCATTGTAACTCTTCTGCTTGCAAAAACCAGGATCTATCACATACACAATGCCATCAATTGTCAGAGAAGTCTCAGCAATATTGGTGGCCAGAATAACCTGTACAGAAATTACACTTGATATGAAATGAATCTTCTTCGATATACTCAAATCAGTTATCAAAAACTGATACCTCAATATATTATAAAGAATACAACATCACTGACTTTCTGAATATGTATTCCCTACCCTAAAACAGGATGCCTCAATAAAATAAAGTACATAATGATCATGGGTTTCAACATTTGTTAAGACACAATCTAGCCATAAATATAACAATTACACCTTGTTTCTAAGTGAATGACAAGTGCATCATTTGTAATTTATTCAGCACATTTTTTCTTGTGACACCTATAATCCTGGACTGAAAGAAAAAAAAAATGCTAACAAGTACTGACAAGATTTTCTACAAAATCTGAGACACACAATCGTTGGATAATGGCCATTCACCTAGACAATAAACTTGAAATATCTTGTAGAGTTCAGGACTTAGGGAAGAAATGCAACAAAAAGCGAATACTAAGGTGAATACTTGATGAGAGGAATAGATCTGTGACTGAGCCATTTGATCATCAGCCAAATCACTTCCGTTTGCCGTGTAAAGAGGTATAATGCAAGCACTATACAGGGGGAAGAAATCACTGTTTATTTTCAACGTTAGATAAATGTCTACTCGAGCATACTAAACTATTAAGTGGTCACTAAAAAAGTTAGATAGTTACCATTTCTGTTTATTAGCAATTTTTAAATATTAAAACCAAAGTATCACTAACTCACTCTGAAACAACCAGGTTTCACAAACAAAGTTTAGAATCTACTGACCTTTCTGGCATTGGGTGGAGTTGGTTCAAATATTTTGGCCTGTAGTTCTGAAGGCAGCGTAGAGTAAATGGGTAACACTATTAGTTCTTTGATTTTAGATCCAAGTTTCCTTGTCCTCTCTAGCAACATTTCATTGGCCGTCTCAATCTCCTCCTGACCTGTGAGAAACACCAGAATGTCTCCGAAAGGCTGTGTCACATGAATCTGAAGCACAGAAACCACTGCTGCATCCAGATAATCTGCCTCTGGAGCTTTCGTGTAGTAGATATCCACCGGATATCTGCGCCCGGGAATGCGAAAGATTGGTGCATCATCGAAAAATTCAGAAAATTTTTGAGCGTCGAGAGTGGCACTAGAAATAAGAAGTTTCAAATCTGGACGGAACCTGGCGATATCTTTGACGAGGCCAAAAAGCACATCAGTATGCAACGTTCTTTCATGAGCCTCGTCAACTATAAGTACATTATAGCTGGCCAAATCAGGCTCACTGAGAAATTCTCGCAACAGCATTCCGTCTGTCATGTATTTGAGGATAGTTCTCTCAGAGGTGCAGTCTTCAAATCGAATACTGTATCCCACCTCATTGCCAAGCTTCCAGCCCAACTCCTCTGCCACACGGGCTGCAACTGACATGGCTGCTACTCTGCGAGGCTGAGTGCAGCCAACTTTCTGATTATTCTTGGTGTAGCCCTGAAAAATACAAGGATAAAAACATACAGTCTTAGTTTTAGCAAAAGTTTTCCTTACCTCTTCCCTGCCAAACTTTTCCCTACTTTTGCTAATATCTGGTATATAACTAGAACTACTAAAAAGTATCAAATACAGGCAAGGAATGTGGGACATATAAGAAAGTAAGGTGACTGATATCACATATCAATGTGGGGGGTGCGGGTCCTGAAAATAAGGTTTTGGGATTAAAATATCAAAAATGGGATTTTCTTATTTTTACACACTTTCAACTCTTCTCATACCAGAAAAATAATGGATAGGGCCAGGAACATATGCTTTATGCCCCAATCACTCTCAGGACCCGCACGCCCCCTTAAAATGAATTTGCCGGGACCATCCTTATGGATGGTCTATCTTCCAGATTTTTTTGACATGGGAAACAACTCTCGAAATACCTATGGGGCAAAAAAAAAAAAAAAAAGATGAGGAGGCTGCCCCTTTCTCCAGATGATCCTGATTAATCGTCGAGTGTATTTTGGGGGAATGCCATACTTTTCAGCTATAACCTTAATGGACATCGCACCTCTGTCTATTTCCTGCAGCATTTCCATTTTCAACTCAATGGAAAGAGCCATCTTCTTTCTCTTCAACGGATTAGATGAAGCCATCATGTAGATCTAGTCTATAAAAAAAAGCTAGTTAACCACAGGCAAATGAGCACAATGTCAATACTGACTAGAGCTATACCACTACACAGTGATTGTAAGACAGGCGCTAGGCGCAACGCCTAGGGTTGTCTACACACGAAGTATCCTAATAGTAATAACACTGTACATGCTTGTGTTTGACCGTGTCTACCTGTACTATAACGGGGCTTTGTGAGGATGCTTGATTATCGATTAGCATCGCTGCTCCTTGTACGCAGAGAGACCTAAAGCCGATCTTTACCTTTGAGGCAGCGCTGACCAGTTCGATTTAAAGGAAACTCACTGCGATGGCTTCGAATTATACGAGATGCATTTAATGGGCACAAAGAGAAAAAAGAAATTTGCATTATCAGAGTTTGGTTTGGGTGGACGGTTGTATATCACACTCAACAGAAAATGTATCCAAGCCTCACTGCCCAGCTTATAAGCAGGGATTTATGGTAGAATCTTTGCCCGACGGCAAGTCTGAATGCTTCAAAAGAAACAGAGAACCACATCCTGATTGTCATTCCTGTGCCCTGAAAACAAAATAAAATCTATAAAAAAAGTTTTTTTGCTCTAGCTGATAGCTACTCATATGTTTCCATTTTTTTTTTTTTTTGCTCTAGTCAAAAGCTACTCAAATGCTCCATACAGAAAGTAAAAGGCAGTGATGATATTATACTAATGGACTTAGTCATTCTATTCATTTGTTCATTTTCAATCACTGTTACTTTTAATCAACAAATACATACTAAAATGATGTACATACTGAAGAACTGAATGGTCTGAATACATGTAGGGCCTTTATTGTCATTCATTTACAAAATGTTTTTAATTTTTTGTTTTACTGCTTTCCCTCCTCTCTTTCTATATTCTTCCTCATGGTGGCAACACATGAGATTCCCAGTATTATTCCCAGTAGTATGTGACTGCATACAAAGGTAAATCATTCTTACTTTTTCTTTCTCCTATTTGGCAGATTGCCACAAATCAAACCAAATAACACTGTATTAAAGTTAATGAAAAGCTCTTCCGATAAATTACAAAAAAAAAGCACAATAACTTCTTAATGGACTATAACAATGTTGCTAGAAATGTTTAAAATTTGAACATTTCATGCATCCTATGCCAAGTTCAACAAGAACATGGTGGCAAGATACTTTTTTATTCTCTAATCTTTCTGAAATATCAAACTGAACTTTGTTGGACAGAAAATATGATGTCCCCAAGCTTTATTCAAATTCTGCCTCCTGGACAGTGAATCCTCTCTCAGTAAAGAGCAAGAAATCTATCTAAACTTATCAAGGATCTCACATATTAATACAAGTATTATTAATTCTTTATCACTCATATTTCCAAGCCATAAATCTGAATATTACTGCTCCATTTCACAGCATTTCATTAAGAGATTCAGAGGTGTTGTGACCTTTGAAATTACTACAGCCTGTTGAACACTGGAAAGCATTTACACAAAGAATGTGCAGTCAATAAAAATTCTATATGACAGACAATTAATAAAATTATATTTAAAATTATTGCCATATGAGAGTAAGATTAACTCTTTCCCAGAACAGCACAAACATAACCTATATTAAAGTCTCACAACAGATACAGGACCACATAAAAGTCCTATGTTTGAAATTAACCATTCGTGTTGAAATTTTACAAAAGAGTTTCTATTCTAACTTTAGGATAACTACATGTAGTATTCATAAATATTAGTTCCTATGAAGGCTTTCAGAGGTAAAGTGCTAAACAGTAAGGATGACCTGCATGGTTTGGTAACAAAGTGTACCAGATCAATATGTTATATACTGAAATTCTTTGATACACTTGAAGGACATGCATAAGACCTTGATAAAAACAAACAAGATGCTAACGGCAAAACCACAATAATGAAAATAATCAAGCAAAAAAACAAAAGCTGAAAAACATTTAGAAACATATTATTTGAAGAACTTGTAAGCCTGTCGTGGTGACTGTCTGACATCATGTCTGTAGAGGCTAATTGTTCTCAGTATGTCCTCATGAACATTAATTAAACTCCGTTGCTGTTTGTAAAGCTGTTCCAAAGTGTCTATATCCTCCATTGTAAGAGCTGTCTGTGTATTTACTTCTTTGACTGGAGGCTCTTCAGGCAGAAC
This sequence comes from Peronia verruculata, assembly GCA_038406235.1. Taxonomy (NCBI): domain Eukaryota; kingdom Metazoa; phylum Mollusca; class Gastropoda; order Systellommatophora; family Onchidiidae; genus Peronia; species Peronia verruculata. Next base: position 4,522 of record JBCAUA010506633.1, on the reverse strand, counting down.
TTCACTTTCATCAAATTCATGAGATTCATCTCTTTTTGTCCTCTTTCTCTTTGGTGCTTGCTTTTTGTGAGGAAATTTGCTTGGTATGGCTGTTTCCTTTATGAATCTCCTATCTGAAAATAAAGAAACAGTGATGTAGTTTTTGATATGGCAAACTTTGCTAATGATGTTTGTGATGGGATCATTATTATACTGTGCCAAACATGGTAAGTTGCAAATGATGAATGCTTCAATGTACATTGTTTCAGTTTTGAAATAATTTCTAAATAACACACATTGATCCCACAGGTTTTATTTCTCAAAAACACATATGTCTCGCAACCAGTCAAAATGAGACATATGTCGATTTTTCACCATATGGAGTTTTTGGTATCATGTGAAGGCTTATTTCCTACCCTTTCAGGTAGTGAAAAAAGTTTTGAGCTAACTCTATTCTAGCCAGATATTGCAGTTTAAAGAGGCAAAGGGGGACCACTCAGCAATGAGCAGAATTCCGAGTAAATCGAGTTTAAATGAACGGTCGTACACATAAATCTACATGCCTACCTCATAAAAAAACTGATTTTAATCAAGTAATATGTATAACTCGAGGGTAAAGCTGATACTGTCTTGTTTAGAAATGAATGCACTTTCGATTTCTGCAATTAAAAAAAAAATTGATATCTGACCCCCCCTCATCATATTCAAAGCCTGATTTCTCCGTTCTAGCCCAGCGACTTACGTCTCATTTCGACCGGCTGCAAGACATATTACTGTACATAACTGAAGAAGCACAACTTGAATTGCTTTATTTTCATGTTTATTCATCTCAAATTATCTTCAGCTGTAGCATAATCTGATTCATAATAACCTATGAGGTATAAGGAGTATTAAAATATAGGGACATGTGTCTGATTACTGGACTGATAATATTCAGACATGAGTCCCAATATATGAATGTATATAATTAAAAGAATACAACACAAAACTTCAGAAGTTCATCTTGGTGTTTCTATTTAGTTTGAGTTAATGTTTCATAGCCTTCTCTATGGAAGTGTTTTTGCATTAAAAGACCACACATTTTCTTTAAACCATGGCACATAGCTCACACTTCCAAGCGGGGCCAAAAATGAACCATGACTTCTTAACCCAGGCCAAGCTGCCAGCACAGGTCACACTAAAGGTGCGCTCTAGGCATAATCATAACAGACCAAACACCCAGTAGTCATTAAAGTCAGCCTGTTTACATGGACTAGAGTAAAAACATCAGTGTGTTCAACCCAGTAACAAGAGGCCAGAATGTCAACTTTGAAAAATTTCATTCATGTAAATCATAATGGCAAAGATGAAACAGTAGGCTAATTAATAAAACAAACACCAGTGATGACAAAACATTCATTGAATTCAAATATTGTACAAAAGAAATCTTAAACATTTAAAAAAAAGGCCAAATTAAGAAAAAGCCACCAATCTGTGAGCCCATGAATGCAAACTTGAACAGGAGTCATCCGATCTGAGTTTCGTTTCGATCTGACATTTTGTTGTCTCGGAATGATAAAATCCAAACTGCATAAAAATTGTTGCAGTTAGAACAATTTCATGCTGTGGCCATGATTTATTCTCAGCCTTCAATGAATTATGCTACCTGGCCTGTTTATAGGGATGCCTAGGTTGCACTAAATAGCATTTATGTCCAAATGTACACGAGCAACAAGCCGTACATGTGTCTGTATAGTCACTTTGAATACATAGTGCAATGACCTGTCAATACAGTGGTCTCCGCCTAAGAATCCGGTTGTCAGGAGCCAAAAAAAGCGGTCTCTTAGGCTGACCACAGATTGTCTTCATTATGTACTATGATTAGCTGATCATTAACGTCAGTTAAAGATTTATCTAGGTGAGTAAGAACAGCCATCTTTCTTGTGTGTAAGTTATCATAGCAATTCCCAATTTTTTTAGCATATAATTATCGGAGTGTCTATCTGGGCCTAGTATTGCAATGAGGAAGCATAGGAAAATAAAAAAGTTGCACCACAAAGTAAAGGCGAAACAATGTTGTGTTGGCTCGCACATGGGAGCGTCTGTTCGCATTGGGGGGGAGGGGGGGAAGGGGGGGGGAGGAAAAGGGGTTGGGGTAGCCTCCCCTCCCGACACGTTACATAACTAACTGGATAAACATTAAACTGGATAACATTACGCACGGACAGAGAGAAAGAGGCGCAAAAATAGGCCCAGATAGACCCCCGGGTCTAGCTGCACCAGTAGGCCGAAATAGCCGGCACCTATAATTATATCGATACTGCCCAGTGCTAAAACACCGAGTGAATGTTTACTTGATGCTTTTATTGTTGAAAACATGATATTGCACCAACCAAATTAGCAAAACAGCTGACCAGCCAGGAGGATAAACTTATCCCTATTTATCCACAAAGCCAATCACATGTAGGCTACTGTCAAACAAAGAAGTGGCTACAGGTTGGTCAACAATGTGGCCTTGCTATGCAGTCATACATCAACCATCACTTTCATTCCTTTGTCTACCTGTTCTATCCAACCTGTCCCCAGTTTACTGCACATCTAGCTAGCATTGCGCGTTTCTCTCAAGTGGACAGTATGATGTGAAATTATACCATAAGTACTCAGGTGTCTTGGCCGGACACTGGGCTGGCTTTTAGGTGGATTTCTGTAATTGGGAGTGGGTAAATTATAGAGGAAAAATTCCTCAGCAGAGGCAGGCTCTTAGGCGGATCGGGCTCCTAGGTAGAGACCATGGTATTTTTTTTATATGGATTTAATTCATGATTGGTAATCAAACAAGAAGAGAAATGGATCTAATCTAGATCTAGAGAATCTAGAGGACTGGAGGATCAGTGAGTGACAGCGGGTGTTCGTGTCACTGTCCACATCAGATCAGACTGTACTAATCTGCACCAAAATTGACTTATTTCTTCTAAACATACAGTGGAACCTCGCTAGCACAAACATGGCTTAACACGATCTCCCGCTTAACACACTCTCTTCATGAAGTCCGGTTTCAGCACTTCTTCAGACATATTAATTTAATTTCAATAACACGCTCGGGTTTGCGTGCTCGACCCGCATAGCACACTCTGCTCATTTATTGGAGAGTTGTCAGATGTCAGTGCTCAGTGCTAGATACGTGCTACGAAAACATTGAAAATCCCGCTTCTCGCATTCTGCACTCTTGCTGATACTACTACTGACTAAGCCTAGTGTTAGCCCATCCTTCTCACCCTCTCACCGGGTACATCTGGTTTATGTGATCTCACACTCATATTCTTATGTTGGCCTAGGTCTCACTTGACACACAGCATCACAGGTCTATACACTAAAGTCTATACCACAACACACTACTGACCAGTATTTCAACTTTTATCACCAAGCATAATGAAATAACACCTGTCCCATCTCGTTGCACACCATGACTCACTTGCAAAATTCTAAAAACTATTCAAATCTAATGGAAAGGGGGAAAAAAGTTCTTAATAAGCATACTATTTACAGTATCAATCACACGATACCGATTTTTGTGCTTACTATGACATGCCCAACTGTTGAGAACTTACAGTCTGTAATTTGTAAACAACAATGGTGGCAATCATGAAATCAAGAGGAGGAGGGCAGTGGTGTGCAGACATTGATTACACAAATGTCATTTTTTTTTTTTTTTGTAAAAAGATCCAGAAAGAAGTGTTAGTGCACAAGTTGATCTACATCTTGAATACAAAATAAGTATCGCAAGCAGCGCCGCATGCATTTTTTATTGACATGAAAAAAAGTGTGTACACACTAGGAGGGGGCGCGGTTGTGCACACATTTTTTAGTGATGTGAAAAAGGGAGTGTCTGGTCTTGTGTCATTAGAACTCACTCTTCTATATGTATGACAAATGTATGCTCTGTTTTATTTCAATTTATATTGCCTTTTTTTCCCTGTTTCCAAAAATCAGCATGGGTTTCGTCCTAAGGTTGGATGTATCGTTAGGGTTCCACTGCAGAGGGCTCTACCTTCTTTTTGTGGTCTCGATTTCTCACTACTATGGAAGTCGCAACCCGGAAGTACAAATCGCACATATGGATACTGCAATGATCATGCGCTTAATCACTTAATTGCTTCACTGCTAGCCAATTATTGCATTGTTTGCAGCCCTGGGCTAAGCACCAGTGATACCTATCAGTCTCACCTGCTAAGCCTGCTGCTACCTCATCGGGCCTCATGATGGTCACTTAGCCACGCCCAATGTGCACCAACCAACCGTAAATGAGACCAAGAGGGAGACGAGCTGGCACCTGCCTTCTACCCCTTCCCATCCCCCACCCTTAAACCCGGCTTTCCACTTCTGTTAGCTGCCCTCTGCCGGACTGCCGGACCCGGACAGATCTGTGACATAATCTACACAGCCTCATCTGAAATCTAACAAAGAATACCGCAAAGTGGTGCGAATAGATTTTCTGGTCAGAGCATGTCTTTGGAGTTGAAACACAGGACTTCAGTGTTGGGGGGGAGGGGAGGGGAGGGGGGGG
>JBCAUA010506522.1:0-17007 GCA_038406235.1 Peronia verruculata | reverse complement strand
ATACAAACTTACTGTCAAAATGACAAACACACACACGATACAAGGAATAGGAAATAACATATACGTTTATAGACGTATACGCGTTGAAGTTGAGATTGAACCCTCCACTGAGTCGGTAACGTCCGAAGGATAACCAGCGAAAGCATCCCCTTCAATTAACCACTCAAAGTCGTGCATTAAACAACAACAACAAAAAAAAAAAAATCTATGTCAAATACGTACATATCTGTATTACTTTTTATCATTTAAAAAAAAAAAAAAATGGCATAGCTGAGACTCGAACCGGGGTTGATAGAATGCTTGTCTGGTTACTTATCCATTAGGCCACAGCTGACTATGACCACACGGTGAAAATAAACATTATAATGCAGGGGAAATGACAATAAGTCCGAATAGCCCTGAGGGCTAGCTGGACTTAAGTCAGGCTAGACACTTCGTACATTTAATTGCAGTCAGATTGTCAGGAAAACGTTACAAGAGCAAGGTGTATCAAGGGTATCTGCAGACATCATCATGCCTCCTGGAGGAAGGGAACAATCAAGAGTTACGAAACATATTATGTCTCACAGTGGTTTAAATTTTGTCATGACAGGAAAACAGATCGGCTTTCGGGAGGTGAAAATAGTTCATTAGAATTTTATACAGAATTATTCACAAAAAAGGAAAATGATATAAACGGAGTGGTAACATACTCTCCTTTTTCCCTCCCATTAGTAATAATAGTATGATAACAATGATGATACTATACATGTAATGATGATGAAGAAGATTTGAAGCAGGACTGTAACAACTGTGACAGCCTAAAGTGTGACTGGAAGGGGCTGGCGTCTATCTCATGTTACCTCTTCGTTCCTGGCGACAGATCGTCAAAATCAGAAACAATCTTCACCTTACAGTTAAGCCTCGATTGTTTCAATAATTAGCTGATATCTCTCATGCTCAGAATGTTCCCATAGAGCACTAGGCACCTTTTACATGTGTCAGATCGTTGCTCATCTCTGTAGATTAATAAATTTACAACCTTGTGTGTCCCACGTCAAATCAGAGTTCACTGTAAATAAACTTTAAACTTGCCAAATCAATGTTTACTCTTTGAAAAGAATGCATTAACTTTATAAATCAGTGATTATTAAAGAAATAGCCCAGATCCGCTTTTCTCACTAGTCAGAACTTCCCTACTAGAAAAAAGGCACAGGAAGCCAGTGTCATGTCGAGTGATCTTCTTAATAAAAAGATGTTCATTTACAAGTGGCGTTCTCCTCCTCGTTTTTCAAGTGTTTGTTCTTATCTCGTTGTAAAGTGAATTTAGGATGAGAATGAGAATGGAAGAGAGCGGCAAGAACTAATAACTAGATGAGAGCTATGCTATCTGTGTGACCTCGTGCCCCATAGCTACGCAGTTGAAAGGACCACAGTCTTATCAAAAATCCCATTGTGGCAGAGATCTCTGCCATAACACCACTTTCATAAGCTATAGTGAAACGTCTTTCTTACCAAAGTTCAACTACCCGTTCTCCCCTCCCTCCATTTCAACATCACCTAATGGCATAAAATTTTCCATATAATGAAAAGACCACCCCTTGCGTTTTTTCATTATCTGGAAACTTGCCTTAGTTCGACAGAGCACAAGAGGGGTAAAATTTAAATCGTGGTCTTCTCTAGCAACGTTCTCAGCAAATCACCTTTTGTCAAAGTACGTTAGAGATAAATTAGCCAATAAAAGCGAAGGATCAACTGGCTCTAAATCATCTAACGTTTAGACAGTTACAGTTTTTCTCTGCCTGTCAACCTCCTCTGGGGCGATTTTTGTATTCCTCTGGACCGGCCGTAATATATTTTCATTAGATATCAAGAGATGCCTCAGAAAGATCTCCTCCAGCCTTACATTCATATGGTTAATATAACGTCTCATTCGATGTAAATTTTCTGGACATAATCTGTAGGACGTTCCGAAAGTCTGGAAACAAAACTAGACATAACTGAAATGGACGTTTTATTGCTAATTTACAACTGCCCAGTACAACAGCGATAGTTGACCTGTGGTGAATTTCAGAAAATATATAAAGTATTCTGTAGTTTGAGCTTTTCCGGACATTCCGTTTAATACATCAATGAAGAGTTGTATGTAATAGAACAGTACATTGCTCCGTCACGGTCCTTCCCGGAACACAGCAGGGCTAATGAGCCTAAACTTTCATAATACATAGTGTTGAATTCAATCACCTATTGGTGATTACAAGAGAAGCAAACAAAATGCTGAGGCTTGCGTTTTTCTTAAACTACAACACAAAAAAATCTAGATTGTCATACTATTAAAAAAAATAGTCTTTGTTTGTTTGTTTGTTTTTCTGACGTATTTCAAAAGAGATAAAATTCATTACGGTCCTCTCCAGTGTTAGTTTATCATAATACCCAGTTTTGTGTCTTGTCTTGTTTTGATTCATTTGGAAATGATATGTGTCTAGCTAGAAGCATAACAAATTCATTTCTAATTTAGTATTTGTGCAGGAAATTTATCATAGTGATAATTTTAAAGAGCACGCTTCATTCCAATTTTCGAAGAGGAAAAAAGGAAAAGACACAAAGCAGTCCTTTGGAAATTAACAAAAGTCCTATCGTTTCCGTACTTAAAACCAATCATAGTGGCAACTCGAATTTATTATTATTATTTTAATGTAGAAAAAGACCGAATAAAAACAACAACAACAAAAGCAACCTATCTGTCCAACAACCTTGACTTCTGTCAGTCGATTCTTCTCTTTCTGTCTCATGTCTGTGATAATGGATAATTGTGAGTAAAAAAAAAAAAAATCAATCAATCAATAAAAGGAATAGAGCTCGGCAACTCATTGTTAAAAAAAAAAAAAAAAGGAAGAAACAGGTAGTATCAAAACACGTCTAGCTCGTCGGTGTCGCAAGCATTCTGCCTAAGTCCGAAATTTGAGAACTTCCAGTTTTTATTTCCCCTTCAAGATGAGCTAAAAATACGTACTGAGATACCACCTTGAGTCAAACTGATCAGTAGAAATGTAGGGAAAATCTGCAAAGATACCTAGAAAATCCTCTTGTTTCTAATAATTTGAAGCCACTTTGTACTGTGTGGTGAAAAAAGTACTTGGACTAATTTGAGAGGGTTGCTTGCGACACCGACGATAATTATGCTGTCTCCGCTGCTGCTTTTTTCTTGTGTTTGGCTGTGCATGACCGACAATGTTCGTAACCAACGGTTAACCGGTCAATCGACTCCGTGACAAGGTCTGTGCATGACCGTTCATGATAATTGGTCATACCGGTTATGGACTCATGACTAGTTAACCGGTTATAATGATCGGCGACTGGTTACGTTATCGGTCATAATGAAGTCATCAGTTAGCAACACCGGTGTCTTTGATCTCGGGAAAACTCCGTCCGTCAGCGACACGCCTTCGTCCCAGTGTCACCCTTCTCAAACCCCCCGCCCCCCTTCTGTGTACGAGCTTTTTTTTTCTTTTAAAAGCGGGGAAAAAGGGAGAAAAAAAAAAAAAACTGCGCTGGGTTTTTAACTCAGTATTTAACCCTAAGTGTGCCAAAATGGCGATCTGCCGAGGTGTTTTGCATATGAATTTCATTTTAGGTAACTGAAATACAGTAAGAGGAAATTCGTTTCATGTGTGTACTGTTATTTGCTTCTACACTATCATGTCTTGAACATAGATCAATATCATTGTGGTATATTGCATTCTGGCCGGTTATTTTGATTCTGCTAAGGTTAAACCCATTGAATGACAGACTTCGAGTCGACAGGCGCAAGCGTTAAATTTCCTCCTCTCCCATCATCCCACCTCTGTACAAACGTTTGACACGTGGTATGTTGTTACAAAATTCGAATTTATGAAGTGATCGTCATTGTTTGCTATTTAATTAAAATTTTAATTTATGAGCATTATGTGGTAATATCTGGTATTAAACTGCACTAGAATTCGACGCCCGATCGATCTGCAAGGTCAGATTTGTGAAATATTTCATTTCACACTATTTAATCTGAGTCCCCTGCCATAGCTCAAGTGAGCAAAAATCAGGCTGAGTATGGATGGCGGCTTTTTGTTTTTGTTTTTTTGTTTTGACTAGGCTCAAGGCCATAACCATAACTGGTGTGACGTCACACATGGCAAAGAGGAAAATATTTAACCGATATAATAACCGGCGATCAACGGTCATGGAGTCTGTTAACCGGTTAACCGTAAGTCACGAACACACGTTGGGTGTGAAACTCATTAATTCACAAATCTAACTTTACAGATCGATCGGGCTTCCAATTCTACTGCAGTTTGGTACCACATAAATTAAAATTTTAATTAGGCCTACTTCGCTGGCAATGACAATCACTCAAGGAACATATACTGTTATACTGGAGAGCGCACTGGTGACTTCGCCTTAACAAAACACACTGTGTCTCGCGTACTAACATTGGACGCTATTAGAGGTGATTAAAAGGGAGCGCCCGACGCCCAGGAGTCTACCATTTTAATAGTTTTAACCCTAAAAGAATCCTTAGAAACAGCCAGAATGCAATATTGCCACAGTTTTATTGATTTATGTTCAAGAAATGACAGTGTAATCACACGTATAGAAACGAATATCCTCTTTCTGTATTCAGTTAATTAATGCAATTCACAAGCAGAGTACAAAAGTAATAGTTTGATTGATCACCCCTCTGGTGGTACCTCTAGGTTAAATGCTGAGTAAAACTCAGCACATGTTTGTTTTCTTTTTGTTCTTTTTAGAAAAGAAAAGAAAAATGGTCAGATATAAGGGGAGGGGTATGAGAAAGGTGACACTGGGACAAAGGCATTTCGCTGAGATCAAAGACACCGGTGTACCGAACCGATGAGTGCGTTACTTTCATTGTCGATTATGACCGACAACGCAACCGATCTTCGGCCACCACGTTAATCGATTATGAGTCCGTAACCGGTATAGCCGGTTATCGTGACCGATCATGCACAGGCCTAGTATTCAATCCCCTCAGCTCTCCCAATAGAAATAAGAAAAACTGCAGAAACACACTTTCTGGTCTCCCATTTTCTCTCTCGATCTCCCTCTGGCTGGTTACGGTCGGCCAGTAAAATATTTATAGAATTCTGCTTCCTCCAGGGGACCACCTGGGTGAATAGTGATAATAATAATAAAACTAGGCAACTCGATTTTAAATAAGAAAAAGAAGACAAAAAAGAATAATAAAAAAAGGGGGGGGGGGGTTACCGACAGCCTTAAATGCTATAACAAAAATTATGTTATGTATATGAATATATTACTTACTGTTCTACTTTTATCTCTTTATGCTGAAAAGTATTAATATAAATTTTACTACATAAGGAATATGCCTCTATAAAGAAAATTTTTACGGCGTGGCATTCTACATTTTCCTCCACATTGAGAAAAAAAAATAAAACTGCATGTTTGAATGTTTCCCAGTTCTCTGGTAACCATTAATATGACGTTAATTTCAACGCCGAGTGCATGCATCGTAGTGTCTGCCCATCAGTGTGTAACCAACTGGATAACGGCACACGCGTGCATGAGATCGTTGTGACGGGGAGATCTGCGAGGCGCGGGGAAGGGGAGAAAAAGGGACTTTAGGAGAGATTGATCGTTGGCATTCCGCCCCTGACATTGCAAGTATCAAATTTACTGAAATCTTTTCATTGTCCCGCCGCATCCCGCCCACTTCTCCATTCTTGATTCTCACCCCCCCCCCCCCTTCCCCTTCTCCGTTCCCAGCAATGAAATGTATTGCCATGATGTATAATAATTATTATTCCGTTCACAGGAGACATTCAACCGCAGGAGCTGGAGAGGCATATAAGTACGGTACTGGTACGCGTGCGATTCGCAGTACAGTGACTCTAATCTCTCTAGAGTGCAAATTGTAGCACAATGCAACTAGGTTAAGATTTCCCCCGAGGACAAGGACGGTACCCAGGCAAGTAATGTATATAGACCACCATACAATGGGCCATGATAGTACCTGAAATGCTTAATGCATACTAATATACCTTGGAATATTTTGTAATGATTATGAATTATTCTTCATAATTCTGCTTACTCGCTGAAATACTGAAATCTTCACAATATGATTTATATGAGTGCTAAATAGAATCTGAACTTTGAAGAGAATAGTAGGCATAACACTGGCGTTTTTCATCGTTCCTGAACACGAGATTAATGATCCTGAAAAGTGAGTAAGGAAATCTGAAATTCACACGGAAACTACCATAGAGGAAACCTACGAATGCATGTCCTGTTCTTACTGTGAAGGTTCATTTCAATAGTTAAAAGGATAGATTGTGCTATTATTTATATCAAACTAGGTGTTCTGGAACATCATTATGTTGCAGCCTTTGTTGGGTTTTTCATTCTGTCAACAGCTCAGATGCAGCGATAATTAAACCTATAGCATTGTCGATCGTTTCAGATGGTAAGATAAGACATAGCACTCATCATCACTTTGATTTTGGAAAGAGTAAGAACGCTTTTTCAACTACATCTATTGCTGATAAAGAAAAACGCGCAGAATTCAAACTGCAAATAAAGAACTGATTATGCAATTTAAATGTGATATTGAACTTTTTTTTTTTCTTGTAATAATGTAGTAATAGCAGTAGACAACACCACAATCCCGTAGGATCATCCGGTAGACACTCCCAGGACTTGACTTGGTTGTCTGCAACTTTGCTTGTGGCTGTGGAGTCCAATCCGTGAGGGCAATCCTTGGAGTGTTTGTCACATGTGAATGTGCTCCTTGGCTGTTTGCCCCCTTGTGCCTTCGTAATAGTGCAATGATAAAGGGATTACAATTTAGTCTCGATACATATTAATTAATTGAAAAAACTGAAGCTCACTACCTTAGTGTCCTGTTATTAAACATGTTTGCCTATTTCTCCATGTTTGCTGGTTGTTGATAGTTGAATAGTACAATTATTTTCCATTACTATTGAAATTTAAGTTTCGAGTAAGCCCTTCTGTCACATCATTAGGGAGTATTCTAGCCATTCCTAGCAGCACTTCATCCTTAACTGTTTCTGTTAAACAAAATAACTTACTACAAATATTTAATCTTTAACTGTTACTTTTCCTCTTATGTGGGTCTACTTTCAGCATAGAAGTACATAATATCGCCCAAAACATGTCTGCAGCTGATGAGAAAATGGACAAAAGCATCGAAGCCATTCGCACGCTTCTTGAAGTTGGTAAAGGTTCTGAGCATACAGTCCAAGTATATAATGAACAAGGGGAATATTATGAGGAGGTAGAATCTTTATAAGTATCTTTGCTGGCAACTGTACTGATTACTAGAAATCCATCCATCCATCCATCCATTCATCCATCCACCCGTCCATCCATCCATCCATCCATCCATCCACCCGTCCGTCCATCCATCCATCCATCCATCCATTCATCCATCCATCCATCCATCCATCCATCCATCCATCCATCCATCCATCCATTCGTCCGTCCATCCATCCATCCGTCCATCCACCCATTCATCTGTCCATCCATCCATTCATTCATCATCCATCCATCCATCCATCCATTCATTCATCCATCCATCCATCCATCCATCCATCCATCCATCTATCCATCACCCTTCCATCAATGAAGTATAACATTCCTCTCTCATCTTAAAAGTATTTTCATCTTCACTTAACTTGAAAAGACCAAGAAAAACCTCGAGGGGACAGCTTTGCAGAGTGAAGTTAAGCACCAGTGGTCGTTACGATCGACTGCAAGCTCCAAGAACAATAATAAGATGTCTTACCATCCTGCACCGATCTATCAAAGCTATTACTTACAGGAATGTCAGGACCTTCGTACTTATGTCAGCCACGGAAGGAATGGTAATATTGAAACCGAGAAACTGATCCGTGAAGTTTTTCTTTCTTTTTTTAAAATCTGTAAACCACGCACTTCTTGCTCATTTGTAAAAGACAAAAACAAAACAAAACAAAACAACAAACAACAACAAAACAAAACAAAACAAAAAACCAAAACCAAAACGTTATTATATTGCAATGTCATTAAGGGGGGGGGGGAGGGGAGGGGAGGGAGCGAGTCCTGAGGGTGATTTTTCGAATGCTTGAACTAGGGACTTTCTTCAAATTCGGATTCCACATGTCAAAATTATAGGAATGTGTGAAAAAAAAAATGTTTTGTATCCGGTTTTTAAAAGCCTAAAGCTCGTAGAGTATTGAATGGAATAGTGTGAAATTTTGCACATAAATAGTATAATTGTATGTGAAAGATAAAATGCACTTTTGTTTGTTTGTTTGGTTTTTTTTTTTATATACCATAAAATAGTTTTATTTTTTTACAGATTTTTGAAATGTATATATTGGCAGATGTATTTTTGTTTTCGCAATTTTTCACCAAATATCCAATTTCCATTGAAAAACGAGAATGAAATTCAGTAAAATCTATGCATTTCACTAAAATGATACATCTATGGAAGTTGTATATTCCAAATCTGAAGACAATTGGTTGAGAAATAAAAAAGCCTTAAGGAAAAAAAGTGACGAAATCATACATATTGTGAAAATCGCAATTGAATTTTCATAATATCTCTTTACCCGACCCCCCCCCCTCCCTTATAGAGGCACTATTGCATGTTGCATCTCTTGCATAGGAACAACTGGCACTGAAGTGTTAGATATTCTTGTCAATTTATGAGAGAATCTGCGGTCACATACTGCGATAACTGGGAAAGAGCAAAGAAAGAGCCTGTAGTTCTGCAAGTGTCAACAAATCACTCTTAGAAATGACGAGGATTTAACTGTCACTCGAAAAGCAAACATTTTTATAGTAAGATATATATTAAAAAACGAAGAGGGGGACCGAAGAAGAATAGGGATCGAGAAAACAACAACAAGAACAAAACAACAACAACAACAACAACAGCAACAACAACAAACATAGATACAAACACACACACAAGCAAAAAGACAACCCTATACTACAGCAATATTATCATAATCTCAGCCGACGTCTTCTTTTCTTCTTATAGGTCTGTTTGCCAATTCAGTATTGGTTTTTTTATTGTTCCCCTCCAACTAGGGTAGAAAAAACAAATAAATGAAACAACATACTTGAAAAATTATTTCATTTTCTGCCATCTCTTAACATTGCAGATAAATTCCGTAGTCAGAGAAGGGGAATAATTCCGCTGAAAGACGTTGCCAGAGATTCATGGGAAGCAAATGTATGGAAATCTGTCTGTGAGTGAGTTGTCTATTCGCAAGCGCGATATTAATGAATATAATTCCTAGTGGTGACATAAAACAGGGAATACATTGTTTTTAGTTAGTTACTTGCCGTCATTAAATCCGAGATTTAATGTATAATTGTCTCGAGTGTGAATACAAACAATGTATTTGTCTATCAGGAAGATACCTCACGACCACTATTCCCGTTATATAAAGGCACAAAAACAAAGCAGGTCTTTGTGTTATCAGTTAACAATAGATCTAGCTGTGAGCCAGTTTATAAAATGAATGCTCTCTTTTCTGTTTGTTTGTTTCGTTCCCTCTAAATAATTATGGAGGTTTTTCTGTTTCTCTTCCCGTTGCCACGGAAACCGGCTGAAACGGCAAACTCAGTTCTTAAACCTCTGTCTATGAGTTTGAATGTGTGTGATTGAGAGACAGGTGGAATGGTGGAAGGGGAGGTGAGGGGGGTGGGGAGGGGGAAAAAGAGCGGTTGGCTAGACAAATAAGAAAACTTCGATCAGGCCCATACGATATGACGTTGAGCCTCTGAGGGTCCTGTTTACAATAGTGACTTGTATAGAAACCTTTGGAGTCGCATAACTAAGACCGGCGTCAGGTTTATCGATTTCATATGAATCTTACATTTTGAACCTTGAATGAATCCCTGGTCCAGTTTTTTAAACACACACAGACACACACAGACAGACAGACACACACATACACAAACCCACACACCCATACACTCACCCATACCCACACCCACCCACAAACACAAACACACACACTCACACATACACACACACACAGGGACAGAGAGAGAGAGAGAGAGAGAGACAGAGAGAGAGAGAGAGAGAGACAGAGAGAGAGAGAGAGATTATCATTTCCTTATTTATTTGGCAAAGTCACCTATCTTAAGATGGCATTTATATAGCTCTCCTCCTTTCCAACACAGATTCTTAGCGTTTTACGATCTGTTATTACTCCTGCCAGACTTAAGAGAGATAATACACGAACATTCTCAGCTTCATGGAGAAAATACAAGGCGTTTGCCTCTTGGGTACTGAAATCGGTGTCACCGATATGAATAAAGGGGTGCCCATTTTAATTTGGACATAGGAAATGTTTATAAATTGTCTTTCCCAGGAACTCTTGGACCTCGTTACGATTCGAGTCCAAGAACACAATGTCTCAAATGGACGGTCTTACAGTTAGGTCACAGACACTATCATTAGTCAGTTCAAATTTGTAAAGCAACTTTTGTGGAATTAAGAATTGAGCCTTTGATCCAGTGACTCTCGAATGCCATAATGTAGGAGCGACGAAAAACTTTCTGTAAATGTAACTTTGTTCGTTCAATATTTCCAAAGAATCACCAATAACAGAAGCAAGAGCTATAACAACAGCCTCAGCAACAACAACAACATCAACGACAACAACAGTTTTAACTCCAGCCTTCAATAGAGTATAATAACAAACATTTTTTTAAGTTACAACAATAGCAGTAACGATAACAACATCCACAACAGCATTCAGTAACTTAACAAAGATCTTTCCGAACAAGAGCAACAACGACGACAACAATAATAAGAACAACAACATAGCATTACTTATAGAAATAGCAAAGGTGATTTCGAAGGCAACCTCATTTCGTCTCCATTCATAACATGCAAACTGCGTGACGCCAGTCGGAGACAAAACAAAGTTTGAAACACATAAGGCACCAAAAACAGAGAAATCTGGGAACGTCTAAAATTCAGTCCCGGTCATGCGCATAAAACACAATAAACAACTAATGAGCTTACGAGGCAGGTATATTTTTCAAACTCTGACCTTAATTTCTAACTTCGATCTGACTAACGTCAAACCATTATTACGAGTTTATTGATCAGGAAAAACAATTAACAGTCTTCACCTCTCAAATGATTCATCAATCCATCCATTAATCCATCTAGCTGTCCATCCATCCATCCATCCATCCATCCATCCATCCGTCTATCCATCCATCCATCCATCCATCCATCCATCCATCCATCCATCCATCCATTGATTCATGTATCCATCCATTTCATAGGGCGACACAATGACTCCCCATAATATTGGAAAGGCTATGCCCTTCATGGTCTTCTGTGGTGCTTCCCTGTTGGCTTTCCTCACCAATCTGCTGTTGCCTGAGACCAAAGGGAAGACTTCGCCCACGAGGGTGAGAGACGCGGAAAACTTTGGAAGGTAACAGCATATTGCTACTCACTACATCTAGGTTGCAATCCATCTGTCCATCCATTTATCGATCCATTTATCCATTCATCCTTACATCCATCCATCTATTCATCCATCCATCCATCCATTCATAGATTCATCCATCCATCCCCACTCACCACACTCATCCACTAATTCATCCATCATCTATCCATCCCCTTCTCCCTCCATGAATCAACCAATAAATCACTTACTCCCTGTCACTTACTCACTCACTCATTCACTCACTCACTCATTCACTCACTCACTCACTCACTCACGCACGCATTCACTCACTCACTCACTCAGTCACTCACTCACTCACTCACTCACTCACTCACTCACTCACTCACTCACTCACTCACTCACTCACTCACTCACTCACTCAATCAATCAATCAAATAGTTATTCAGGCAGTCCATAGATCAGGAGGAAACGGAACTTGAGAAAGAGAAAGGTGAAGGAAAGAAGAACAGAAAAAAAAAAAAGGAAGAAAGAAAGAGGACAGGGACGAAGACAGAGAAGAAAACTGAAGAAAAAAACAAACCTCATGTGAAAGAGAAAAAGGTTAAATATCACTAACAAAAAGAAAAGAGTTGACCTTGATTGTGTGATCAAAAGATAAAATGTCAAGATTTCTCTCCCTATCAAGGAGGAATTAATGTTGAAAAGTGTTACACTGGGCCAGCTACCCCTTTTTTCCCTCGTCCTCCTCACCCCACCCCCTCAACCCCTTCTCCCCCCCCCCCCAAAAAAAACACTTTACAGCAAATTAACCACAGAAACGCTCAAGCATATACACTCACTCACTCAGACACACACACACGCACGCTCGCGCGAATGTGCTGGTGCATTAGGAAGAGCATTAGGATATTTAACATTTCTTTTCTACATGTATTTGACAAACAACAACAAAACATCAACAACAACTACAATAGGACCGATGAGGCCCAAGATTCTTCCTTTCCATACGGAAATACCCTAATGGTAACAGGGTATTTGTTTTTATATATCTCAAATCTGTTTGAGTATAAAGACTTAGACTAGAATTTTAATAGCTGACAAAATAAAACATATGTGAGATTGTGACAAAAGACAACCATCCTTTATCCTTTGGTTACATCGTAAAGTGTGATATTTCTTTCTGAAACGAGATACTTCACTATCATTTTATTTCCCTCATCACTCATATGAGTCCACATTTATTTTATTGTCCACATTTATTTTATTTGTATCGTTTGTCGAACACGTTCTCAGTTTGACACAAGATATAATAAAAAATAAGTTTAAACTCCTGTGAGGAAGAAAAATGAAGATGGTAATTAAAAGAAATATATATATCATATGTAATGATATCAAGGGACAAATGGTCGTAAGCTGTCACAGTTTTGTTCACAGACAAGCAGAAATTTTGAGATTTGATGTCTTGCGTTTTTTTCCCCCACAGGGCAAAATCCTCTTAATTATCCTATTGAACTTTTGTGGGTACAAGTCATACTTTGAATAAGATTGTATCAGATTTGAGACACTGGCGTTTGGAGGGTCAACACATTGTCATGTCTTAGACACAAATATAATAATATATCAACACATAAACCCTGGTTATGTTAAATTGTTCATTAACACGTTCGGAGTCAAATTCTCAGTCTGGTCCTTTGACATTCATTACTAGAGCGAACTAGGTGCACAGTTAAAAAACGCTGCTGTGGAAAATCTGAGTGTGACTTAAATAATGAATTTGTAATTTGAATTATATAGTAATTTCTTTTCAGCCCTCAGATACCATTAATAAGTCCTAGGTTTTCTTTCTTACGGGTGCCAAATAAGCCAATCGTTGAAAATATTGTCTTTAAATTTGTTGTTGTTGTTGTTGTTGTTGTTGTTGTTTTAATCAAATTGCATGATATAATATGGTCACCCAGTCTCTAAAAGTCTCCATACAGATTCGTATGTCAAGTTATCCGAAAGAAATATCCTTACTGAAGAGAAGTCTATTTATAGAGGCCTGAATGTTTCACATAGTGAATGTAATAGTTCGCATTGCATAATATGATGTTGGATTGTCACAATCTTAGAAGTTATTATCTACATTAATACTGCCGAAGTCTTAATCCTCTTTTTTTTTGTTTTTTTTTTTATTTCTTTTTTCATTTTTTTAAATTTTTATTAAAAAAAATAACAATAAATAAATAAATAAATAAATAAATAAATAAATAAATTACTGACAGACCTGTTCACAGAGGCCTGAATTAAACGTCAAATTTTAATTTAACCTCCTTGCTGTGATGGGTCCATGGCACCTCATAGGTCTCCATGTCAAAACTCTCCAGTTATATCTGTTACAACGCCCTGAAACTAAAGGAATTTCTCAAGTATCGAATTTCTCAACCTTAAGTAGATATTTTCTTTCCGGAGATAATGTGATTTGGGACTCGCTTGCTACGAGTGACTGTAATCCAACCTGTTACTTTTACAGAATAACTACGAATATATTGCGTAATATAATGTGGAGTTTCCATTGTAGTTTTAATGTTAAAGGCCTTTGAAGGTGCGAGTCCTGTCACTGTTTATTTCATTGTCTCTTTATCATTAAAATCATGGACTTTTTGCACACTATTCAGATCCAAATTTCTATGTTACCAGCAGCGTTTTTGTCTCTGTTGATAAAACTTGTAGCAGGCAAATCTTAAATCTGCGGATTAATGTCTCAAAAATTTTTTTGGTTGTAGTTTTGGCAATCAAACAGTTAATCGGGCCTTCGACATTTTCATATTTATTATTATTATTATTATTTTTTTCAATTTTGCAGAGCCGTTGTGGATAGACCCCAAGCCATCGTTGCACAATAGGACTACGGGAGCCTGAATGCAAGCAATCAACAGGAGGTGGTTGCAGATGGGGGTGAACAAAGATATGATTGTTATTGAGAAGTCAACCCAAAACCCAGTGCTACACCGATCTGTCAATGCACTTTGAATCTGTCAATGCACTTTGAATCTGTCAATGCACTGACAGAATGTCCTAACCTGAATATTTCTGTTTTCGAGGAGATAAAAAATGATGTAATTTTGTGATCTTTCATAAAAGTCATGCAGTTCTTAGAGAATGAAGTAGGTTGTCCTTGTAGTCTTTTTGGAAAGTTGTGTTTGGCTGTGTGGGGAGAACTGGGAGGAGAAAGCGTTTTGCCAAAGTTAAGTTAGAATACCAAGTAAGTTAGTACCAGTAAAGCTGACTCTCTTCGATAACACGTCCTTTCAACACAGTTTCATTACATAAAACGTCATTTTATCCACAGTGTTTAATGAATTGCCCACATATTCAACATTAACTTTCCATAGTTAGAGGACAATCTATCTTTGCACTGTTTAAATCGCTAAGCGTTGTACGTAATTCAGTAATTCATTGCTCGAAGAGGACCACGAAAATTGAATTTCAATTTTCTCGAAAACAGAAGTTCTCCAGGAAGAAGTGTTTTGTTTTTGCCATGCTTCGCCAGAACCAGTTGTTGGTATTGTAGTGCACTGTGTTATTGTATCATGTTCGTCCTTCACAGTTGAAGAGGACCACGGCTTAACACACCATGTCGTCACCGAGTGAGTCCAGAGGTGGCTTATAAACCTTTTTCTTGGTGAGAACGTCCGGTGCAATGAGAGCATGGGAATGAATTGTCTCGACACGTTCTGTTCTGTTTTCTGTCTCCACGAGCTTGTCTCGATAAATTCTATTCTGTTTTCTGTCTCCACGAGCTTGTCTCGGTAAGTTCTCTTCTGTTCTCTGTCTCCACGAGCTTGACTCATCTACTGTTGTTTTTGTTGTTGGTGTATAATGTAAAATAATGTATTATGTTTATGATGGCTGAGACAAGGGAGTTAGGGAGCCCTAAGTCGGTGGTGACGCGGGCAGCACTCAAGAAACAGAACAATGCGACTGGGAAGGTGAGGGTACAAATATGCCGATGTTGATTGAACCAAACAAATGAAAGAATCCATCTTTCAAAATTCTCTCAATAGAATGGCATCCTGATAATTAGCAAAATCACCAGAGACTGATAGAATGCTAGCATTCATGTTGACTGGACCTGACTTTGGTGATTTTTTTTAAAAAATCAAAATTCTCTCCGTAATACCTACCCTTTCAATTTTGTTCCTGCTGTTCTATTTTGAGTGAATTGCCTTTTTCAGTGTAGTACTGCCTTTTTCATTTCTTTCGCTGATGGTAAGATTTTGGTTTGGGCCACAATTGTCAACTTGTAGATCTAGTAGTTTAACCTGCTTTGTCTTAGGATAGACATGTATGGGTAATTTGAAAATAAGCTCCAAAGTACTAGGATGTGAAGAAATCAAAATATGCCACACCGTGGAAGCAACTACAGACTTTTGATAGTGAGCAATACGTGGTGTTTGGGAACAGACTTTATAATTGTCGCTGTTGAAAGTCCACCATTGATTTGAAGTGATGTTCACACTGGATGTCATTTTGTTTTCAAATCCATGGGAGGCTCTGGAGGATTGGAATGAATAATACCCAAAGATATGCACTTAAATACTGGTGGTTCTGCTACCAGTAATCTCAAGTTAAATAGAGGGCCTCAAAGGAAAAGTCCGTTAAGTGTGCTTTGAGATAATTTACCTGGATTGTGTGTGTGGTTGTGTGTGTGTGTGTGTGTTCGCGCATGTGTGTCAGTGTGTGTGTGTGTTTGTGAGTGAGTAAGAGGGGGGGGGGGGGGAGGGATAATTTTGCTTTTCTAGTTCCTCCAATCTTACCTTTTAATGTGTTTGGATGTCTACTGAAAACCTAAAATAAAATAGCAATAACAACAAAAGTCACTTTGGCGTTCTCGACCCTGGCTCAAGATGTGTGAAATGTAACTATGATAAGTTTCCATCCCACGGACTTCACTTTATAAATTTGCTTTTAGAACAACGTAAGTTCAGCCTTTCCTTAGCGACATGATGAAATCCCCCATCTAACAAATTTATTTGTTATTAAAAAAAGAATGAGGTTTTCAACGCCTTGAAGGAATTCGCCATTGCTAAATCACTAATGCTCTACACTCTGAGCTTCGAAAGGCTAGTTAAGCTAAGAAATCTGTGCTCTTTAATAATGGGTGGATTTTATTCTAGAATATACAAAGAATCTGACCATAAACCAGTCATTAGCCTTAAGAAGGGTTAAAATAGGGTACACGCCTTTTAATCATCCTCATTTTACCTGTTAGTATATTCATGCTGCATCCGATGTCCTCTATTGCATCTCTCTTTATGGCCAGGTTGAAGACATAATGTATTACTATGCCTGTGTGGATACATGTACCAGTGATTGTTCTTATCTGACTCAAGCTGTAAATTTTACAGCTGGTCTCTTTCATTTTGCTTGTTTAGTTTTACAACAGTCTGTGTTATTGTATGTTTCAGGAGTCCTCCCTATAAATGTCATTTGCTTGTTCAATTTTGTAATTATGTTGATGTGTTTTTCACACTGATGCTATGTGACCAAAGCAATGAATTCTGCACCTGTCGTCCATTAATAT
>JBCAUA010506412.1:910-17008 GCA_038406235.1 Peronia verruculata | reverse complement strand
AGAACCCCCCCCCTCCCCCCCCCCCCCCCCGCAAAAAAACCTCCAGAGATGCCAGTGGGCACAAATGATGAAATGTTGGCATCTGACTGATTTAAGACATTGACAGGAACAGCACTGAGACAGGCTGAGACAGGCCCCAGGGGTCACAGGGGTCATCTCCAAACTTGACCACCTCAGTACATAAGACTTGTAGCTCAATACATTTTTTTTTTCATGGAAGTAATAATAAATAAATAATAACAGAGAGCATTTACATAGCCTACAGTACAGGCTCTAAGCACTTTACAATCTAATATTACCCAAACAGACCTAAAGAAGACACTCATAAACGTTCTCAGCTTCTTGGGAACCATACAGGGCGGCTGCCTATTAGGCGCTCAAATCCTTATCAATCTAACAATATCAATCACTGTCTATAGTTGACCATCTATCGTCAGGAAATATGTTTTAAATTGTCTTTCTCAAAGACAAAATGACAGGACCAGTTTGGATTCGGACCCGAAACTTTAGATCTGGAGTTCGATGGTCTAACCACTGGGCCACCAACAATTTCCTTACCAGAGACACAGATAATTTTGTTCATGAACATTTTGATATCCAAATTAGCCCCAGCTGTCTGGTGCCTGTGCATGGTTTCAAATTATTTTGAGATGGCCATTTATACACACCTGGATGTACTTGCGTTGGGTTTCATCGTTGAGCACATGAGCCACATATCGGGATGAAATTTTCTCTCGTCCTGTACGGGCGTGGATACCCACCATGGTCACACCAATAGGCCAGGGAGCATTTCCAATAGCCATTTCTAGGTAAGCATCGTTGGCCTGTTGGTCAAATAAATAAAAAGGGTCAAGGATATGTCTACAACCAAAAGTTATAATCAAAATAAATAGCCTACCACCAGTTCCAGGCCTTGAGCTAAAATTTTGTTATAGAGTAAAAATTTCTATACTGCTGAGAAAAATAAGTTACAAGAGTGAGAGAAATCTTGACACTTTTAGAC
This sequence comes from Peronia verruculata, assembly GCA_038406235.1. Classification (NCBI taxonomy): domain Eukaryota; kingdom Metazoa; phylum Mollusca; class Gastropoda; order Systellommatophora; family Onchidiidae; genus Peronia; species Peronia verruculata. The sequence goes on along the minus strand of JBCAUA010506412.1, from coordinate 16,005 downwards.
CCACATTTTCTAGATGCTAGCATTGGGAAGACTTTTAACATGTCAGCTTGCTAAATTTATGTTGACTAAATACTACAAGAACACTACAAATGCATGGTGTACCAGTGATCTGTGAACTTGTTGGACTGGACCAATACAACCTTCTGTTACATTGCCAGCTTTTTCTTCTCTCGTCAGTATCCAACCTCATAATTTTTTTTTTACTCATTAATTTTTTTTTTTTTTTTAACCCTGTTGTAACGAATTATGTTGTGCGGTGCGCACACGAGAGGTCATATGCATATTCATGTAGCTATTTATAGCGCGGGGTTAGGAGAGACAGAGTATGTTCCAGTGTGTTCCAGACCTGACCTTACATGCGTGTGTGCTACAGCACGTGACACACCATTCGTGCCGAGAAAGCACTAGAAGGAAGTTTCTCGATGGCTGATGTGTGTATATATACAGAGCTCAGTCAGTGAGGGGGAGAGGTGTCTAGAGTACGAGTGTACTAGCCTTAGATAGTAGCTGTCTATACGTGTTCTGCTCCTGTACTTTATTGTATATAGCGTGTAATATAGTCGATCACCTGGATGAAATTCTGTATTATTATTCAACTTGGAGGATTCCTGTTTTCATTTCTCCGCTATTGAGTGAGTCTCCACATCTACCGCCTGATTGCCACTTATAAGTCACGACTACAACTACTCAACACTGAGAACCCGTGACACCTATTCCTTGATGGCACATCAGTGCTCAGTAGTCATTTTGAGTAAAGAAACAAGAAGAGAAGGTTGCTATTTTATATCCCATTTACATTCTCTTTAAGTTTTTTAACTGTATCTCCTTGGCTTACACTACAACTGTTCTTGCTAATTGAAGGATATCAAACTGTCTACATGAAAAAGTAGGAAAACTTCCTGGCATATTCTTTTAGCAACACGTACAGCTGAAGGTACGTTAATGGTGAATAATACCGGATTTAGGGCCAACAGAGAAATCACTGACAGGTAAAAAGTAGGAAATCCTACAAAAGTAGGAAATTTGACATCCCTATGTTACTTTTCCACACTGATCTCCCTTTTTTTGCCACCATGATTGACCAAAGCTATACATGAGTACTAAAAACTCTACATTGCTAAGGTGACATTGTTTAACTCTTGTTGCCCCCTCATTAATTTTCTGGTTTTGCAAGAACTAATTTCCTTCAATGATTTGTTAAATTGGGGTATATACAGTAGTTTATGGTTAAACGCACGCCAAATAAGCGAACGGTTTGGTTAAATTGTCGCCTTGGCTGTATGACAAATTTTTGCAATATAATAAATGTAATCTAAACACAGGCTACATCATTTAAAAGCATGCCTTGACTCAATAAACGATAAAGATTACCATAAAAATGGACTTTTTGAAAAACACACTGAAACAATTTTGGACTGAGAGCCTAGAATCTGGTGCAAAACAAAAGTAAAAAAAAAAACCAAAACAACAAAAACAAACAAAACAAGTATGTGTACAACTACTAAATTGACGTTGCACCGAAACTCCACCCAGATGTTTTGTACAGTTAAGGGAAGTAATCTAGTATGTACTGGCAATATCACAAGGGGAGTCACTGATTTTTTTTCCCTACTTTTTTTAAGATGCATCTCATAAACACATGCTAATCAAATCTCCCGAGCACAATGCGTTTAACCGTATACTACTGTATCAATGTAGCATATAAAAACAACACAAATCTGCCGCTTTTTCAAGCAACTCCTAGTTTCATTTCTTTTTTCATCGTGGACCTTTTCTAGTTTTGAAGTGGTTCTGTTTAGGGTTATGTAGCATGGAGTTCTTTAGGCTAACCGCATGTCAACTCAGTGATGACTCAGTCATCACTTCAGCGACCACGCCCTGACCTAGCGACGACTGAGGCGTCACTTTGGGTTATCAGATAAGAGTTAATGCTCACCCTGATATAATTTCTGTCCATCATGAACTGCACAATCTCTACGATACTCTCCAGTAATCCTTCGTCAACATCCTACAAGGAGAGAGAGAGAAAAAAAAACCAAAAAGATAAATGAATCAGAATTTGATGGATATTACAAATGCCTAAATTTTAACTGAAAATTATGACATTGATCAAATACTGAAATCTCACTCAAGCTATAACACATTATTTTCTATGTGTGTGTCCACTTGGAGTGCACATCTGTAGCACTGAAAACTAATTGTGAGCCCTACAAAAATTCATTTCTGGCCTCAGTGACACACTTATCAAGCTGACTCTGCCTTGCTGTGGAACAATTTATGGTATTATTGTCTGCATATCAGTGTGGTTGTATCTTACTTTGTTCATCAGTTGTGAGGGGGAAACTCCCTCTGAGGACAAATAAAACTGATCTATCTTCTGAATTATAAAACTGCAAGAAAACCCACAATTGGCTTATGGACTGGAAAACTTCTGAACGGATCCATCTGAAATTTACCACACAGCAGTGTTGGATATCGATCTGTGTTTCTATTTACATAAACTAAAAAAAAAAAAAGCTTATTATCTTTGACGTTACAAATGCGGTAAAAATTGAATACTTAACTTGCGAGGGTGCTTGATCTGAATTGTACGTTAGATAGTATGATGCATTCAAAACATGTTTTCTTTGAGCAATATTCTGTTAAATCAACCAAATTATCAACCAGGGATGTCAAAAAGTCGGAAATTTTCCTCTCATCACGGTGCTGTCCGGTTATGTAAGAGTAAGACACTTTCTTGGGCTTTCATGTTCGCTACAGGGGTTGTCACTGTTTCGCCAGAAGTTTTGTAAGTCTTCACAAGATCGTGGGATGGGCCTATAAAATTATACAACTAGTGGAAATTCCAAGAACTAAAAAGCTCCCACAGGCAGTGCCGTCATCATAATCATCAAGCGTTATTAGATCTACATTACATCTGGATCTCGACTGCAAACGCTGCCCTCTTACACTAGTCTTTCTAAGATCATGGGCACATTATTTGTTGTTGTCTGTGTTCTGATGTGCTGATTTTCTATCAACAACTCTCACGCAACCACACGACTGCATTTTGTCGAGTGTGGCAAAATAAGCGCTATGAACTTCGATCTCGATCTTCAAACAACTGCCGAACAACAGTCCGACTATCGTCCGAGGTATCTGTGAGGATAACTCTTTTGTACTTCAGATTCCCATTGCCGTCATCGTGCGAAATTTGTATCGCAAATTATTATAAGACCAAAATTGTCTCGTCGATTCAGTAAAAGTTGGCAGTTGATCGGCCAAAAGTAGGAAAGACAGCGACAACCAAAAAGTCGGAATTCCGACTATAGTCCGAAGTTTGACATCCCTGATTAACATAGAGGTGCGCATGCTTGCCAAAGACTTAAAGTCACTGGACTATATTTTAAAAATCTTCCAGGGAGGCCGTGGGTTCTCTTCTAGTATCTAAATAAAAGTTGCATAACCAGGGGAAGTAAGTCAGATGTCCAATGTTTCATGTACAGAGTTAGTGGAAAGAGTAATGAGTGAACTTTACATTAGTGAAAGAAAAACATTCAGCTACAACTCTTCTGTATTCCCATTCAATGATAACTTCTGTGGCGCTCGGAGGGCAAGGAAATCCCATGTTCCCAACAAAGCCTTTTTTGACCGCTGATTCACTTCATACCATCATGCTACAAGCAATCTCGGACATGACTTTGGAGAATCATGAAATATGGTGGTCATTAAATCAAGCGACAAAGCAAAAAGTAGCAACAGAAATTGGCCATTTGCATATTTAACTGTAGTCTCAAAACTGAAACAAAAGCAGACACAAGAATTAAAGCAAAAATAAAATAAAATAGAATAAAATAAAATAAAAAAGTGAAAATAGATCTGCAGGTCCACCAGATAAACTGAGAACAAGAAAGCATAGCTTAACATTTACTTTCATGATAAAAAAAAACTAAACAGCATAAATGGAAAAAAAAAAAGGGGGGGGGGGGGATTTCTAAACTCTATAAAAATTTAATGGTACTTTGATTGATGTCATCAGGAATATTTCTACACTGAACATTGTCTTCCTCTATAGGCACACAGATTTTTTCACTCTAATAATACAAAACATAGATACTGAATCCCAGTAAGATTAGATGTTGTATTCCAGTAAGATTAGATATTGTATCCCAGTAAGATTAGATGTATCCCAGTAAGATTAGATGTTGTATCCCAGTAAGATTAGATGTTGTTATCTCAGTAAGATTAGACATTGTATCCCAGTAAGATTAGATATTGTATTCCAGTAAGATCAGATATTGTATCCAAGTAAGATTAGATGTTGCAACCCAGTAAGATTAGATGTTGCAACCCAGTAAGATTAGATGTTGTATCCCAGTGAGATTAGATGTTGCATCCCAGTAAGATTAGATGTTGTAACCCAGTAAGATTACATGGCATACTCCACCTTAGCTTTGAGTTTCCTAAACAGAGGTTTGAGGTAGGAGACTGTCTGTGAATGTGTAGCACTAGCCATCTTGCCTTTGATGGTTCTCTTGTCTTCTTCTGGTCGGTCGTTCAGTTTCTCACCCCACGCCTTCAATATGAACTGATACAGAAAAAAGCACATGAAATCCACTGATGCAAACTGACAGACTAATAGATTTGTTCAAATCAAGTGGACGACTGGAAATCCCCTTCTAATTTTAGTAGGGGGGTACAAACAGACTAAAATGTTCACTGCATTGGCATAGAAAAACACATAAAAATGCATAGGGCCGATGACACTTGCTCTCGGATGTCGTGGTGAAGCGGTAACAAACATCAGTGAGGGTTCTATTTTTAGCAGAAGGGTACAAACACTCAGCCAGGGATTTCCAGGTTTAAAATTAGCAAAATATGAACTACATTTGCATCAGCACTAGATAAAAAAAAAAAAAAAAATACCTGTGACACAGCACTAAGTAACAATACTGAAATTATCACTACTGGCTGTTAGAGGTTGTTATGGTGACTTCTCCATAAAGACAAAACTACAAGTCAAAGCACAAAGGAACTATAAAGTAAAATAAAAGTGATGACCACAAGTACATGTAAGCACCACTGTCTCCAGCCTTAAAGATGCTCTCAAAACTTTTGACAGAAGTCCTGAATCTGTGTCTGACAGTTACTGACACTAAGCCATGACCACACAATGACGAAAGTGTTAAAGAAACTTTAACCTTGGCCATGTGATTCTGAAAGTCGTATTACTTTTGACGTATATATATTTCTCACACTGACAGAGCAATCACCATATGAGACGCGACACAATGAAATCAGGCTCTCGTCAAATTTTGAGCATATGAAAAGATTATTCATTTCCCGCTCTGCGTGTAAAAAAAATAACTGTTCTATCTTAAGTAAAAGTTGAGATATTGGCAAAAAAAGACCATGGGGATGACCTGTTGCTGCAGCTGAATTAATTGAGAAAATGGCCGATCACTTTTGTAAATCTTTGTTAATCCTTGTAAGACCATGACACTCAATTACAATCTGTTTCAGTAAACTGAACTCTGAAATGCATTTTTAGATTGATATAAATGGGTTTGGTGAAGAAAAAAAAACTGTGTTAAAAATTCATTCACTGTTGAAAAACACGTGATTTCTCTGGTCGGCTCAGTTTGACGAGCGCTTGATTTCATCGTGGCGTGTCTCATATCAGGTACTCTTCACTGCAAGCTTCTTGATAAAATGTTGATTTTCTGCTACACTAGAACACACAAATGTTAAGTATGAGCAAGACGCCTACCTTGAAAAACCTGAGTACCAGCTCATGATCTTTGTCTTTGTCACCTTGACCTAGTTCTTGACGCATTTTCTGTTGACAAAAAAATTAAAAATATATAATAAATCTCATTGATCATAAAAAAAAGCAACCATTGGACTAAATAAGGATAAAAATTATTGATAAAAAGGAAATCATATGTGTTGTGCCCAGGGTAAATGAGTTCAGGTCATCACCGTTTTTTATCATTTTTCACTATTTTCCGACTATGATGCCAAAGTATTTTTTTTTTAGATTAAAAAAAGGTTAAATTGACGTTTTGTGAAAAAAAATCAGTATCTTAGTTGTAAAGTTGTTAAAAACGGCCAAAAACAGCTGTATATCTTCGTTGCCCGGCGCGACTTCCAACTCATTTGCATTGGTTGCAAGACAAATGATCTAACATTATAATTTTGACTAAAAAGCAACATCAATGCTTTAACTTCCAACGTGTTTTCATTTTGAAATGACATTTGGCCCAGATATTTCTCACTCACATGAACATCCTCTAATTGTGTACCATCATCCTTGACAGAGACGTCATTGGACTGACTGGATTCCTCCCCACCTTGCGACTTGATAATCTCATTCAGGTAATCCTGATCCACTTTCTCCATGGCTGCCTGGAAGTCGTTAGAGTAGCCCTCACCCTGCAAACAGAACATCATGGTATGTGTGTGAATAAAACAACAAGATCAAACAAGCAATTAGAAAAGCACATAAGTACAGACTGATTTATCCCATCTATACAAACTGCATAACTTTGTAACACTTTGGGGAATATGTTGGTTGATGAATTGTTGTCAAATGACAGTGAAGCTCTGAATGTTCCTTTATTGAAACGTTACTTGAAATGTTTCTAAAATTTCCAAAAACAAAAAAAAAAAGAGAAAAGAAAAAAAAAAGGGCAATACCTCCACTGGACCAAATGAGCCCCAAAACCCATAAAAGATATTAACTTTTATTGATATGAATTTTAATTCAAAACAAAACTGTTCACATCTTACTGGTTTCTGCAAAATGCCACAAAAATGTCTCAACTTGAAAAGTGATTTGTCTATCTGTAAGGTGGTTGACGGACATTGGGAGTCATGACCCCGGGGTGGCCAGGGATCTAGAACATTTTAGGAAGTTAAAGGCTGCATACCTAACAAAAAAGAACCCACTTTTCCTCTGAAGACTGCCACGTCTCGCTCCACCAGAGGAGATTTCCTACCACTATGTTGTAGTCACTGAGTGTCAGACTCTTTACTACTGCTGTCAGAGGATTAAACAACGGGAAGAACATTGTCCCAAGACTCTGATAGGCTAGATGTGTGAAACAGTAAGAAAGCTGACTGAGGGAGAGAAGAGAATATTCCCTCTTGTCAGTTTTACAGAACAGAGTAAAGCATCGGATAACCATTGTTTTGTTTACTCACTTTGATGTCAGGCTCCGATGTTTCCAGTTTCTTCAGTCGTTTGTAAGCATCAAAGTCATCCTCTCCAAACAAACGAATGGGCTCTCCGCGCTCTCGCAGTTTTCTGATTACCTAGGAAAAGAATAGTGAGAGATGTGGATGTATGACTAAAAATTTTCAGAATAACATTTTCAAATAACTGAAACAAAGGTTACAAAAACCATTGAGAAATTCACATTGTTGTATTCTCAAGATCTTTATCCACATGGATTTCAGAGTAACATTTTCCACTATATATAACGGTAACACACTCCTCATACTCATACACTTGGCTGATTCTTTAGTTTCTTTGCATGAAATAGAAAAAAAGAAACTTTATTTCTAAATGGCACATTTAAACTGTTTCAACCTTTTCATATTTCTCAATCACAGATGCCAAACGGAAAAAATATAATACAGTTCACTCTATCAATATGCCATATTCCCAGTAAAATCAAGGATGTCAATCTGTTTCCATGAAAAAGTAGGAAAAGTTCCTGGCATATTCTTTAGCAACACATAAAACTGAAGAATGTTATGGTAAATAATACCGGATTGGGGCCAAAAGAGAAATTACTGACAGCCAAAAAGTAGGAAATCCTATTAAAGTAAGAAAATTGACATCCCTATAAAATATTTCCATCACAGTTTCTGGACCAAGCATCCATTTAGAAAAGTCATGACAAATTTTTATATTATGTTATGAATACCTCTTTCCTGGGCAACTGTGAGACTCTGTCTGCTGTCTTGTCATCTTTCCCAAACATCAGCAGGTGGTGCTCTTCCTCACCCTGAAACACACATAGGCAACACCAGATGTGATATAGCTGATAATATTGCAAGATGGTAAAACAACACTCACATTGTTAAGATTTTTACATTTGTCTCAGCCTATGCTTTTGTAAATCTTATAATACACTTAAAAAAAAAAAAAAAAGAGAGAGATCCAAATATAAGTATAACAATATTCATTTGTGTAATTAATCAGTTAATATAATTTTAATCAACAAACATAACTTCAAAATTTGCACTAATTAAAACAATTAGGCTGAAATTATCACATACATCATTACATGAATACAGCTTCGGCTGAAAAGATCACTTACCTGTGCTGAAGAGTCTGATTTGACTGTGTTGCTGCGCTTTTTCCAGTATTCTTCTGCCTGTTTGGCAGCCAGATCTGCTCTCTTAAAATATTTCCTCTTTGGGTCCTGGGCAAATAAAGTAACTTACAGAAAAAATTCAAACTAAAGATAGAGAGATAGTTGACTGTGACTGGGTGTACATCATGGGGGCATTTCTAAAAATAGGGGTTTGCAGAGCGGAAAACTTTATCCAGACCTGGGTCCATATAGCCACTCTGGTGTTGGATAAATGCTTGGATACTTGCTTTATCACAAATAAAAAATTTAAAGGAAAAAAAAAAATTGGGCATGATTAAAACTCTAAAAAAAAAAATGATAACAAGTCAACCCCATGACCTTTTATAAAAGTGTCTGTAGATACTGATACACCATCATAATCATCATTATCTTGAATAAGAAGTGATGATGTTTTCATTGTAATTGTGTGTAATTCATCAACATAAACATGAAAAAAAAAAAAAAAACAGACCTAGATCTACACTCAAGAATCTTGATGAAGAGTTGACCTAAAGGCTTCTGACCATGTAATGCCCACTCTCACTAGAAATGACACTGAAACATCTATTACTAAGAATAATATATGACCAAATGTTGTAAAGCTTGTCGAAAAAAGGTAAAATTCCATGTCAACTGATGTAACCACATTTGCCTCTGTCCAACCACCCTTGCCTGAGTCTGACCACGACCTTGCCAATGTCCAACCAGTGGTTTTCAGCTGACCAGTTTTCCCTCCTGAATTTTTTTTTTTTTGTGTGTTGTTTTGGATTTTTTTGCGTCCTGCTGATTGTGATAAGTGACAATATGGATGACCAAACAACTTTTTCACTATATATGTCAGTTTCCTAAAACAGAATACCAAAGATCTGTGTAAGTTATGTTAATCAGAAGTTAGAACGTCTAAGTTTAAAAAAAAAAAAAATAATAGATTTTGTTCAATGACGATCGATCAAGATCACTCATAGATTGGAGCCACTGTGATCACTGACCTCGCGCAATTATAGACAAAAATGGACGCTCTAAAAGAGAAACTAGTAGGTGGACGCAAAAAATCATATACTTGCTGTATGAGCAAATGAAAGTGAAAGTGATCGAATGGGGGGTGGTGATTGACCACCGGTGCGGCGGTAGGTTGATTCGAGTTTTCACACTGAAGCTTCCCAGCCTTGAATACCGCAGATGCAGAGGTGATATGATCGATACCTATAAATATCTCACTGGAAGATACACCACCTCTAGGCTGCAACTTCAAATGCACAATGGACAAAAAACCAGAAAGAACAGTCTGAAACTGGCCAAACATCAATCCAGACGAATCCGGAGCACATACTTCTCCCAAAGAATTGTAACAATGACACAATGTGGAATAGCCTACCACCAGACACAGTTACCAAAGCAGATTGTGAACACTTTCAAGAGTAGACTGGATGCCCACTGGGCCAACCTGCCGATCCTGTAGGCCTATAACCCAAAGTGAATCTCTACTGACTAGTCATGCATGCAGCACTAAGTTCTACAAGGGAAGGTGAACAGGCCAAAAGGGCCTTCAACATTAAATTTCAAGTTTCAAATAATAGCCTATAAATTATGTAGCCTAATGCCACTAATGGGTATGATTGAACATGATGAAAGTTAAACGATAAATTAACAGGGTGGCCACAGATTCATACTGATTTTGGAATCCAGATATGCACTTGCACAAGACTAGATCTAGATCTAGGATTCTAGGTCTAGCTCTAGATATTTCCAGATTCTAGATCTAGATCTTGATCTAGATTATAGATAGTAGATAGATCTGGATCTAATCTAGAGTACTGGAGGGTCATGCGTCCCGTCGGGTGTTTGCGTCACCTAGATCTAGATTTATGTCTGTATCATGTCAGACTGTACCAATCTGCACCAAAATTGGCTTATTTCAGTAGCTCTATCTATCTAGATCTAGATCTAGATCTAGATCTAGTCTAGCAAAGATCCAGCGCCTTAGACTCAGCATGATACGGTATGAGACCACGATAGAGATCTGATACAGCATGAATGTAATTTAATAAAATTCATTCTACAGTGACAAATTTCTCATTAAAACCAGATGCCTTACGTGAATTAGATTACTCTCTTCCAGCTGACGTTTTTTCCTCTCAATCTCAGCCTTCAAGGCGTCCATCTTTGTCACCGGATGTTGATAATGATAGCATGGAATCAAACAACATGTTCCTTTGTCTGCAAGTTAGTTGGCGTAAACTGAGCTGGCACGTTATTAATTGGTCATTACTTTCACTTTTATCACTCTTTATTCACTTACTGTTGGGGGAACAAGTACGGTATACAACAGCTATACCTTTCAAAAATATTTAAGTATCTTGATTGTTTTTAAGATGCTCAGAGAGCAGCAAAGAGGAAATATAGGCAGAAAACAAGGCTTTCATGAACAGTAGATCTATTTCAAACATAATTGTTACAAAGCCCATCTAATCGGTATTAAATATTATTAAGCCTGTTGTTGTTACTGTCATTATTGTTATTATTATTGTTATCATTATTAATAAAATTATTATTAGTAGTAGTAGTAATAAAAGTATTTGGTTGCAAAATCTATGGGAATGTCTTCAAACACTCAGGAGAAGGAGGAAAAATAGCCAGGCCTTTTGGTTTTAAAAATAAAAGGAAAATGGAAGATGAATGCATGAGTAAATTTTTTTTATATATAACAATAATGAAAGACATCATTACAGCATCTTTGCTCAGACTGCTTAAACGAGAAAGAAATTGAACATCCTGAGTTTTTTCTGGAAAATTTTTCCTGGACACCAGCTTATTTATTATCGAGACCACCACCACCACCACCACCACCACCACCACCACCAACAACAACAACAATAAAACAATTACAATAGAATAATAACTGTAGGTGAATCAACATCCGTGGCAGCCAGCATGTGTTACTATTTCAATTGTATGCTTAAGCTAAATGCTCTTCAATCGTTATGGTTTTTATAAGCTTTTCAACCTCCTGTAGTGGTGGTTATCTCAGCTGTCCACAACAGTGGTCAAAAAAACAACATAACACTTATTGTGTTGTGTGATCACTTGAGCTGTTCAACCATGACAATCGTTTGCAATAAATAGCACACATGGATTTCACTTTCAGCATCCGTTGCAACGGCCATAGTTTGGAAATTATAATTCCTTTTGTTAATAGTTTACATTTTGCAAATTCAGTCATGCGGGTTTCCATAATTACAACGGTTGTCTCCAATTTTTTTATGCACGCACTTCGGTTACTTGAATAGCGAGCAGCTATCCCTAGTTTAAAAATAAAATACAGCTCACAGTATGTTAATTTGTCCACGCATCAAATATCATCGGTTGTTAAATTGAATGATTGCTAATAATAATAATAAATGTGCCTAACAATGTTACGATGAAAACGAGCACAGGATTACGAGCTATTTGGCCAAAACGGGTTTCCATACTTGGATGATGTATCGTCTGCTGAAAGCCGCGAAGCTCGGTTGTTCATTGAGTGAGTCAGCGCTGGAAGTGGAAGCATGGAGTAAAAACGCGATACGGCCAATGTTTTCATTCAATTTGGGATTTATGTAGCTAGAACAAAGGCAAAATGGCTTCGGTTTTAATTCGACCGGAGCTTGCGTCTCAAGGTAGGTAACATTTGTGAAGAAAAAATGCTTTTTTTCACTGAACTTTCCTTTTAGTTAGACCTAGATTTGAAAAGCCCAGCAGACTTAGCCGGTGTTTTGACCCAAGTGTGGGGTCAGCTGGCAGGCCCGTGACGAGTGTTTTTCTTTCTTGACTCGGGACTTCTTTCTATACTCGTCACTAGATCTGTTACCGAACGAAATCGCGAGGGTCTAAATGTCAGAATTGTTGAGCGCCATTTTTGTTTGATCATTTTGATTTTCTTAAACTGGCCAGCTCATATGGTAATTGAAGCCTTAACTAACACGAACATCGATGGTTGTTACACAGAGACGCGGTTTGTCATCGAAAAGGATTGGTTCCATCAGTTCTTTGTTGCCTCCCCCAGACTCTGTGAGATAAGTTCTTCCATGATTTCAAACGATATCTGTAATTTGGCTCAGAATTCTTCATTTACGTGGTTGAAAGAATTACATCTGCACCTAGATCCAGATTTAGTTACGCAAATTATGTAGGCTTAACTTTAAAAAAATAATAATAAAAGAGACTATAATTTCAGGGCTCGGCATTTGGGTGTGTGTAGCCTCATTGTTACCGCTGTATCAAGCCATGCATGAGTTCATGGGTTTAGCGCTTCAAAGAGTTATCGACAGTGGGAAGGGCGGAGAAAATTTGTAATAATTGGCAGGCTTTATTGATCCAAATCTTGTCACTAATCTCCACCGTGTAAATCAAGAAAAAGAAAGAAAGAAAAACATTTTTATGGTTGGACTGGACTCTCTCTAGCTGTTTGAATTGATACAGTTATGTGTGCAAATGAATGTAAACAGTAAAGGCAGTTCTTGTTTTACGACTAGATCTAGATCTAGATCTAGATTAGATCTATAATAAAACTGAAGGTTGTTATTGTGACAAGCCCCCTCGTCTCCCATTTACTGGATGACACTGGGTCCAATGCAGCAAACGTCTAGTAAAGCTTGTTGTTGTTGTTGTTGTTCAGTTATTTCTTTTGAGTTTTACTCCAGATTTCGTTCTCTCAAGTCATGTGAATATTTAGTTACATTATGTCTAGAAATATTTATTCTTCTGATATATTTGAAAGTTAAGATTTACTATTATTTGGTTTATTTTCTATTTCATTGTGTACTATTCACATTTGTAAGCTGTGACTCTGATATTTGTTTAGACAAGAATTGTATAATAGGCCTATATGCAAGCATTCATTAAACATTAAATTTGTTTTTTTCAAGATTTTCCAGAGATTTGAAATTATTATACATATTGTTATATATTTCTCATTTTGCCATGATTGTAGTGCCTTTGATAGCATAGCTGTACTTCTGTATCCACAGGCTTACGGCCTACAGATGGAGTACGGGATATGATTCTGATCAGTGACATTGATGAAAATGGCATAAATACAAATCTGAAAATTCGCTACAAGAAGGATCTTATTTACGTATCCTTTTGAGAAAGCAGCTGTGTGAATATTTTAGTGACAGCATTGAGACAGAGAAGTTTGCTGTTGCTCATGCTATTTATTTTTTGCATGCTTTATGTGGTAGAGATCGTATTTTTCTGCTTGACAACCATACATACATAGTACATGAATTTGCAGCCGCTCTGTGAACCATATTTTCTAAGTTACACCACCACTTAAATTATCTTGTTGGATAGATGTGTGTATACGTTTGTTCAGTGTTTTGATTTTCCTTTTCTTTCTACATTTATTCACCTCAGTTGGTTCAGTTTAGGGGTGAGGAATTGGGGGGGGGGGAGAGGAGGGGAGAAGTAAGATGCTTGTCAACGAATACAACGGCAGTTCTGTCAGGCAGAATGGGTTCTGTTGTTTTATGTGCTTCATCTCCATGTGACATGATGCCTAAAATTTCAGTAAAAAAATATAGTGTATTTCAGATTCAGTGCTTTTGTCCAGTTAGACATTATATATTCTGTTTAAATATATCTATTCAGGATTTCAGATCAACATAATTAGTCCTATTATGTTTTTAGTACATTTCTGCAGTTGTCTTAGTCTACAGTATTTGTTGCTGCCTGAATTATTAACAAATTGTACTAACAAGATAGTCCTAACATCATTTGCCATCAAAGGGTTACTAATCCATTAGACTAATGTCTGTCAATGATGGAAGCCTCTCCAACACAGACTTGTCCTTTTTTCTTTCATTTGAGTTTACTGTTACATTTGGCCTTTTTCACCTCCCTTCAATCCATCCTCAGCTCTTAGACATCAGCAGCTTTGTTGTTGCATGTCTTATTGTTTTCTTATTTTGCTGCTGTGTCCTCATGACATGGATGTCCAGAAATATCCCATCTCTTGCCACAGAGAGAAAACCATCCTTCCAATATTGTATTTCTCAGCTGAAATTCTGTAATCATATCTCCAAAGTGTGTTATATTCTGTTCATATAACATTTGAAATATATGAAAGTAGAGGGCATCTTTGTTCTGTAGATAAACTTGAGATCTTACATAGACTGTTGAAAGAAATTAATACATACATTTTTATCAAAACTTAGAAGTTGTAATGTAAAATTATGAGTTTCAAACAGACGTTGAAAGGAAAATAAACAAGTCAGGCGTAGAGATCTGGAGTCTCTTTTGATATTTTTGATAGATAAAGGCATATCTCAATTTTTGCTATGAAACTACATTAAAATTGAATAAATTGAGTAAATTGAAGCGGGGCACAGGCTCTGTTTGTTGCAGCTTTTAGTTTTCAGAGATGTGTTATTTGTATAAATATGAATTATAGAATGTTCATCTGCAGTCATTCCAAGTTCAGTCTGTCTGGGTGTTTTTCTTCAAAGTTCTCTCATGGATTTATATTTCTCCACTTTCCTTCCAAGTTTGTTTTCTCCCCATGTTCAGTTTCAGTCAAATCATATATAATTATATATGGGCTGTATATATTATATAGATCTATGACATTGTGTACTTTATGCAGCAATACGTTCCATACAGCCTAGCGCATACTGTTACATGTAGGATGTAGACTTCAGGCTTCCGTATTTTACTGTGTTATTACATGTTATACACTTTTTACAATATTACATATCTGATGGTATATAGGGG
>JBCAUA010506301.1:0-17008 GCA_038406235.1 Peronia verruculata | reverse complement strand
GGCGGACAAAATGAATGATAGTTCGGCATTAAAAAAATAAATGAAAACAACTCTGTAAATTCAATCAAAATAAAGAGCAGCCTATAACACAGTTGGGTATCAGTTGCCCACGTGTGTAATTTTTAAAAATTTTAAATGCCTGCCGATTCCGAGTTTATTGGACTATAAGACACAATAAGATAAGTGCCATGCCCCCTGATCGCTCTTATTATATAGATATATAGATATTTAAAAAAAAATTTTTTTTTTTTTTTATTAATGCCAAACAGCATTGTCCATATAGTCTTCCTGAAACTCTCTGCCTTCAAATTTAGTTGGGACCAGCCAGTTCTCAGGTCACTGAATAGATTTTGGTACAGAGGCTCCAGAGGAAAAAAAAAACAAAAGTTTATTGAACAATTTTCTAATACATTATAAGTCCACACAAAACAGTATGCTCAGTTTTTAGCTTGGGTCACAACTGTTTGGTGATTTAGTCCAACGTGAAGATTTCTTGTCAAACTAATTTAGAAACCACGATCTTTGTGGGGGATCTTTTAAATATAGGTGAAACCGTTACTGCCCTGTGACTCGTAGTGTATGGCAAGCGTGTGCACCTTGATGTTTTTATTTTAGATAATTAAACTGAATGTTATAGAAAACGTAGTTTTGGATGCTTTGTGAGCAGAAGGTGAAGAACAATAGCATAACATGTCATTTTGTCAAAAAAACAATTCGGATCAAAAACCCTCGGGAATTTGCCATGCAATAATCATCAGCTTTATAGAATAGTGTCAAACATATAATGCTTTTTTTCAGGTTTATAGAAATAGAAACATAGATATTTATGCAACAATTATGTGTGCCAAATTTCAGGTGGATATATTCAGCAATTTTTGAGTCCATGGGCATTTTATGGCTTTTGTTGAAGATTTGTAGTATAGATATATCCTCATGTTTTAGGCCTATACTTTGAGATAGCTTGAGATTGAAAGAATATGTCTGCATTGTTCAATATACCTGTACATTGAATGTTGATGATTACAATTTATATAATGAAATCAAATGGTTGTGCTTCTCTAACTAGTCGCCAATACAAAAATTTCACTTCCTTCAAATATTTAAGATTCTAAGTACAGTGCCGTGTCATATGTACCAGGGACTCACGGATGCATTATAAGTGGGGTGAAAAACTTTCTCCTGTTGAGTCCTGTTTTTGAGGTGAATCTAAAATGTATGACAAATCTCAAAATCTGTAATGAGGAGCTCCAGACAAGGTTAATGAAATGAAACTTGTGCTTTGAAGAGATCATATCGTGATGATCCAAATGCTTGACACTTTGTTAAAAGCTATCAACGTAATGGAGAAGCCAGTAGTTTTATGAGATCAATAATATTTTGTTGGTGTCATAAACTTTTTAAGTCAGCACTCTCGGACGTATGAGTATAATCCATGACCCCACCTTACTGTAGTTTTCTATGATTACATTTGTTTTCTCTGTGCCTTTCAACCTCCTCTGGGGATGGTTGTCTCGGCGGTTTTCTCTGATACATTTTTGGTTTATGAAAACATAATGAACTACCATGTCTCTCTATGCCATGTCTACCCCGGAAATTCCCATGTTTTGTCCTAGTATTCTTTTCTGACAATTAAAAAGAAATGAAGAAACAATGGCTAGTAAATACAAGGTACAACGATAAACATGATGGATAAAGCCATTTTGAAAAACTGGTAATGAAATTTAGTAAAGTAATTTAACTGCTTTTGTGACAGTGAAGAGTAGCAAAGACAATCCATAAGCTCTTCCCTCCCCATTCATTTCCTACGTCCTGCAGATCTGCTGCAGTGTATGAAATAAAATGAAGTTGTAGTTTCCCATCTTAGTTATCAAGCCAGATATAATAGATATTTTTTTCCCTGCACACTTTTTAAAACTGAAACCTTGAGCCTGTTTGGACAGATTTTCTGATGCATAGTTAGATGAACAAGTCTTTGACCTTGGCACATACAGAGTTAACTGATATTGGACTGAGATATCATGTTGTTCTTTCAGAAGAGTCCTCCCATTTTTACAACACTTATAGTTGACTTGTGAAATTGTCTCAAGTTTCTGCTGATTTTGATTTCTTTTTCCTTTGACCAAAATACTTATGGAAATTTGTACACTTAATTCAATATTCCTCGTGCCAGTAAGTAAACTGTTCTATTATTGGTTTGATCTTTTCTTCCCAGCCTGTCACTGCTCTCAAAGTGGTGCCAGCCAATGCAGCTCTGAGAATTCGAGCTATCCTGGACTTTGAAGATGAAACCGGAGAAAAACGGACAGCCGGGGATGAGTGGCTGTTTGAAGGCCCAGGTACTCATCAACATCTGTTCTATATATTTGACTGTGAGCTTAACGGAATTCTCAAACCCCTGTTTGACTTATTTCACCGTCCTGTACTGCACAGGAAATGGAGGAGAAAAATGGAAATGTTTTCAAAAAAATTAAGGCGAAAGATAGTCCGAGCAGTACGAGCTGTTACATTTGAAAACAGAGCCATGATCCATATACTGGTGTCTTCATTTGTAGTTGTGATCCTTGCATCCCTGACAGTGGGTCTGGGTTTATGGAGCCTGACATTTATCCTTGACCTATCTGGAAGTGCCTTCAGTGCGAGGATTCATCCAGTCGCAAATTTTAACAAACGGTTCTTGCTCGCACAGTTAATGATGTTATTTTGTTTCTGGCTCATTGTGTACATACAATCGCAACTGAGAAATATGTTATTAAGGAGATATGACTCTAGACGGCAGCAGCAGCAGAATTATCCAGGTACTGCGGCACTTGATATTTAGAGCAAAATTAAACACCATCATATATTTTGCTTCCTTTGCCCTTCATCGTGCAGGATTCGAAACAATTGGCTGAAGCAATGCTGTTACACAATATGTTCAGCCTTTGGTGTATTTTGTGCAGCTTGTGTGACTACTTAAAGCTGCCTGAGTGCACTCAGGATGGAAATGCAGCAAGACCCAAGTTTGAAATTATTGCAAAATTGTTTAATTACAAATTTCATGGATTGTTTGATGGCACTGAAAAATGCTAGAACGTTATCTGAACACAAGGTGATTGCTTCGGAGTTAAAAAATGGCGGCCTACCAAGCCATCTTTGATCAGTTAGTCAAAGATGTATATCATGAGTTGTACAAGAAAAGGAACAAAATGGGGGGCTGGGAAGGGAGGGAGGGGATGGAATAGCAGGAGGAGACGAGATTTTTAGTTTCCCTGGCAAACATGAATGCAAACATTCTGTCAGTGCTGACATCTTGATCATTCATCAAGATAGTCAGATGCCTCGTTTCACTTTCTCTTTCAGTCTCATTTGTGCTTGTATTGCTTTGCATCGTGGTGGTATGAATGACCCTGTATCTCTGTATATTTGTATGTATAATGATATGTGTATATATATAAACATGTTTGTGTACATTCTGTTGTATGTCAAATGTCTATGTACATGACAAATGTTGATGATAGGATCCTTTGATAGGATGGACTTTGGGGGGGGGGTTGAACAACTCATTTCAAGTGTCATGTAAGTGTTTCTGAGTATGCATATATGATTGGTTTGCATTCCAAGAGTTCAGATTTCATATTCACATCCTAGAAGTATATAGATTGAAATGTGTTTTAAAAAAGGACCATGTAAGAAGCTTACCAGTATGGTACAGGATTTAGTGATTATAAGAAGAAAGATATAGGAAAATTTTGAATTAGTCATACTATAAATTGTGCAGAGTTGCTAAATATGGTTTGTCATCATTTTTTTGTTGAGATATTCAAATTTGGGCATATTTCAATTGATTGAAACAAGCCAAGACTCAAAAAGAGGACTATTAGTCTTTCAGACTATTTGAAGTTTTTGTTTAAAAAAAAATGTGTCAGCATCCAGTGCTAATAATAAAAAGTTTTTTCCTTGTCCCAGTGGGGGAATCACTAAAGCAGTGACTAATCAACTCAAGTCTTTGAGAGGTGCTGGTTTAAAGCATGTATGAGGTCATTTGCACAGTTAGGAAAGGGACAGTTGAAATCTAGGAGGGTAACAATACATACACTTAGAGATCCATTCTGCCCATCCAAATAAACCATTAACTTAGTGGTGCAAACTGGGACTGACTGACTCTCCAGAGCATTACTTGGGGAAAAGAAATTGTTCTGATTACTTTGCATTTCCGAAAAGTTCCAGACAGCTATAGTTAGCAGACTTCAGACATTTGCTTCTCTAATGAAATGTCTTTTATAGAGCCCACTGTATTTTGCTCTTTTCTTTCCTATGTAAAAAAAAAAAAAAATGAAATAGATACGCACAGTATGTTTTAAAGCCAGTACTAGTGCTTATGTTCATAATGTAAATGTTCGGCAGTCAGATCTGAGACTGTTCACCATTATTGCAAGGAATTAGTCGTCTTTAAACCTTTGGGTGCTGGATCCCTAAACATTCAAATTTTGAGAGTCCAGTTTTACTTCTTGGGAAGATTCATTCTCAGCAAGATGGTCTTATTTGTAATGCCAGAGACTAATTTTAAACATAACATGATTTATATTGGTTTTCTTACAGATCAGGCTGCAAGGTATTGGTGTATTTAAAAGATTAATCATTTATGTTTTGTTCATAGGAGAGAGACATAAATAATACAAAACATATATTTGCTCAAATTTTTTGTTCAACTTTCCAATCAGGCACCTACATGCCCCGCAAGGAATGCGTGGTGGAGGAGACCATCCGAGCCACTGTGATTGGTCCAAACCAGGCCATTCGCCTGCGAGCTCGTAAGGAATGTGATGACCGTGATGGCAACAGCCGTGTAACTGGCGAGGAATGGCTGGTGAAGAAGAATGGTGCTTATCTGCCGGGGGCTTATGAGGAGGTGGTGGATATTGTCAATGCATATGTGCTAACAGAGAAGGTATGCATGGATGGATATGTTATTCAAAGCTCTCAGAACAAACAAATTCCTGTGTCGTTTGTCCCCCATTTTGAGACAAGGTTGAGAAAACCCAAATTAAAAAAAAAAAAAGAACAAGAAATCTAGAAGGATAACAAAACAAAATTTAAGATGCAAGTATCCATCATCTTCAAACTGAAAACGATGGCGACTAGAATAGCATGTGATTACAGAAGAAAAAAAAAGTTATCTCTTTTCAAAATTTTTTTGTTTCAAAACAAACTTGAGCTGTTTTCACTCTGGGATTTTTGCTTTTTTTTTTTCTCTCTGTTTTACTTTTTAACACAAGCAAATGTTTCAAACATCGTTTGAAAACAATAAACTTTTTATTTTTAATAGCAGATAAATCAATGGTAGAAGCAGAGTAAATTTTTCTTGCAACTTTTACTTAAAAGTGGAAATTTGCTTATCATAAATATTACACATATATATTAGCCGATATTAACTATGTCTGTGAGTATATGAAAGTTAGAATCCGTCTAATATTCTCTTTTCTTTTCTGTTAATGACATAAAGTATGTTGTCAATCTATCATTGAATTGTTTGTTTCAGTTTTTGGCTGACCAACGATGGAATGTGATCATTGTACTGAGAATATTTTAATTTTCAGAAAGCGCTACATATGCGTGCAATCAGAACATTCAAGGATGACTTTGGAACAGTACGCAAAAATGGTGAGGAGTGGCTGATCACCATGAAGGATACTGAGACACACATTCCCAATGTGTATGAAGAGGTTTGTGTCTGTCAAAGAGAGTTTTTAAGGCATCAGTCATATGCGCCTGCTTTTTTTTTTTTTTTTTAACTTATGTCGAGATGAATAACATTTGTCGTCAATAATTAAATCATTTAAATGAATTTCATTTGCTCTAATTATTTCATCCAACTGTGTCCTCTTTTTTGTTTGTTTGTTTGTTTTATTTTATGTCAATAATACTAATGATATACGATGATGAAAAAGAACTATGCTCATTCTTTACTGAAAGCTTATTTGCATCACAACATCCAAAATAGAAGTTGTACAAGATAATCTGAGTGGAAGCAAATGGGATCTGATCCAGATTTTATTTTTTTTTAATTTTTAAAAGTCATCTTTGATCTTATTTTGTTATCTGCTAGCTGGCATTTATTATGCATATTAATTTTTCATTTCCTGTTGCTGGTGTTCATCAGGTGGTTGGTGTTGTGAATATTACAACGTTGAACAACCGACAGTATTGTGTCATCTTGGACCCTGTCGACGCTGCTGGCAGACCTCAGCTGGGTCAGAAAAAACTCATCAAGGTAAGCCAATTGGTCAAGTTTTCTGCCTCACTTTTACTTTGGGGTTAGGTAGTTTAATGTGAAAGATAAAAATGAGTTCAAAGCATCGATTAAAATAATGCTTTTCATTGGGAAATAACTTAACCTAGTCCCATCAGCCAAACTCTTAACCAAATATGCACATGAATATTTAGCAGGAGAAGAAAGTTACAGTTTTTTTTTCAGATCACAGAAGGTAGCAAAAACTTGGACATATTCACTTTACACCATCATTAAACTTAGGGAACCATGTTTTTCTATTGTGAATTTATTCCAGCAGATTCATCACATTTGAGGTCTCAAAGGGGGGGGAAAAAAAAACCTGCTGATCCTTTGCATTTGTGTCATACTTGATTTGTCATTTTGTCCGCAGGGTGAAAAATCATTTTTCTTGATGCCAGGAGAGAAGCTGGAGAAAGGAATTCAGAATGTTTACATTTTGGGAGAGGATGAGGGACTGATTCTCAAAGCCACAGAATCGTTCACAGATGGAGTAAGTCTCTTGTTTGTCTGTTCATCAAAGTACATATCAGTAAATGTTTACCTTTTGTAGTTTGCTGGTTTTCTTTCCTATACATATGATCCTCTTGCTCCCTCTGTTGTATTAGTTCTGAAGTGAATATATTCTTGTCAGATTTCATCAGCATTTTCTTCTCTGTTGTGAGAATGTTTATCTTCTTTGTTCATCCTTCCACTGCTTGATTACATTCTTTCAACCTCCTGAGGGTGATTATCTGCTCCTTCCACTGCTGAGCTCCTGAGAATTGTTATCTGGGAGGTCAAAATAATTTCAGAATACTGCGGGTTGTGCCCAGTGATAAGATTATTTGTGATAACAACTCTGTTAAGCCACATATGATGACTGGTAGTGAGTCACAGGTTTAGAAAGAGAGGATATCTATGTCAAATTCCAGGCACTTATAATTACAGAATTATTACTTCAATGGGTATGAGTCCGTGGGGGAACGGGCCACACCCATGCAATCAGTTCATTTGATCAAGATAGACTGAGTAAGACACTCACACACCAAATTATTTCCAACCTGTTTCCTCCCCAGACAACCACACGCCAGCCAGGTGACAGGTGGATGATCCGAGGCCCCACCGAGTACGTGCCGTCAGTTGAGGTCGATGTGGTGATGAAGAGACAAGCCATCCCTCTGGATGAAAATGAGGGCATTTACGTACGAGACATCAAAACTGGCAAGGTATTTGTACTTCATTTTTTGCTCCTTCCCAAAATGAAATGATAGTCTTTTGAAACTAATGAAGTCAGAGAAATGGTTACATATTCAGTATATGAAACTTTTGTGATCATTTAATATTTATACTGAATTTAGTCAGAGAATTTCTGATGATATAGGGGTAAAGTTAAGGTCTGCATCTCTTTGATGTTGTACAAGGCAGTGTTGGACAGACTGTTCTAGTGTTTTTGTAAGTTGCAACGAAAGGAATAGTTTTCATATTTTGTTCTAAATAAGACAGAGATGAATCTTTTGTTCTCTTCAGTTGCATATTGTGTTGTCTAACTGCTCCTCATGGCCTCGGTTTGTTTGAGTAGGTCAGGGCTGTTCAGGGCGAGACCTACATGCTCAATCAGGACGAGGAGCTGTGGGCGAAGGAACTGCCCCCAACAGTGGAAAATCTCCTCTCTGTCGACCCATTGGCAGAAAGGGGTGATCGGGGGTCAAAGGTTGAAACAAGATCCCGAGACAAAACACGTGTTGTGACTTTCCGAGTGCCTCACAATGCAGCAGTCCAGATCTATGACTATAAAGAGAAAAAAGCCAGGTGAGTTCAGTTGACATGACCCTTATCGCTTCCTGATAATGAATTAGAAAGTACGGAACTTGATTTTCATGATACTTTCAAAGAAAAGATATTATTCATGAAAACTGCACTTTACTGTAGATTGCTTCCCTCAACCGTAGCTCTGTACAGAGACATGGGGACTCTAGCGGACAGACTTTCACACTTGTGGATCTTTTTCTCATTTGTTAGCAATGGCAGATTTAACTTCATCTCATGACAGTTTTTATGATCTGTGCATTCCTGTAACTATCATCAAGCTGCTCTGCTAGTGTCTCCCAAACAAACATTGAACAGACGCTGGTGTTGAGGGATAAATCATCGGAGTTGCAAACACCCACGGAAGTCAGTCCGAGTACTTTTGTCCTCAGAGAGTGAAAACTGGCATCAAGTTATTGTGAACAAGATTTTTTGTGTGTGTGTGTGTGTGATCTTTGCAGATTTTTCCTGCATATCTATTGGCTAGTTTATCTCAAGATGGTATCAAGATGGTGTATATTTTTGGCTCACTTTGAAGGGGCAAAAAATCTGTAATTGTCAGATATCGGACTTATGCGGAATGCTTGCAACACCAACGAAAATCACTTTTATACAATGTACATACACAGAAATGTGGGAAAATGTTCAATTTGAGAGAATGTAAATGATTTGTGGGATCAAGTACATTGTGGACATCTGTTTTTTTTGTGTCTTTTTTATGTATGGTTAACTCTCAGTGTCAAGGGGACTTTTGGTCAGTAATGTTCTGATTGTACTGAAAGCTTCAAGTCTTCTATAAGCAGCATCTTGTCAGCAAGGAGATGTCTGGCTTGAATTACCTTTAGGTGCAGGAATGAATATCAATAGAGACTATCATTGATTCTCCAAACATTGTCACTCCTGCCACTGGTCTGAACAACTATACTGTTTCTTTGTCCGACAGAGTTGTGTTCGGCCCAGAGCTGGTGATGCTGGGCCCAGACGAACAGTTCACCCAGCTCAGCCTCTCCGGCGGCAAACCCAAGAAGCCAAACATGATCAAATCCTTGTGTCTGCTGCTGGGGCCAGATTTCTGCACTGACATCATCGTAGTAGAGACTGCAGATCACGCCAGGTTGTCCTTGCAGTTGTCCTACAATTGGTAAGTTTATATTTCTGGTGCTCAGGTGGGATGGTAAGATTTGATCATGAAAAATATAGTCTACGAGGATAAGCTGGATGAATCATTGAAAGCTCAATTGTCTCAACAGCCACTATCCTAAAAGTTGCAATGAAAACCAAAAGATCTTAATATACAATGATTATGTTCTTGATAATCTCTTTGATTGTGGCAATAACATTTTCATTTTACTACAGGAGGAAACATTTGCCTTATACTATGAATTTTTGTGAATTTTTGAAGATGTAAACTTTGAGCTAAGAGCCCGAAAGTTAATTGTTTCCCCTTTACCCTGCTTGGTCAATAACCGTGGGTTTGGTATAGGAAAGTAACAGAGCTGATCAAAACTATCGCCGGTGAACTCTTCAATATTTATTTGGGCCTCCTAAAATCCACTAAATGCAGACAGATTTTTCATGAGCTCTGCAGAAATGATATAATCCTCTGCGTATTAAGAGTTTGAAAATAGTAGTTTCTAGAACTGATATCATTCTGTTCATTTTCCTTGCCAGGCATTTTGCCATCACAGACAAAACTCCCCAAGAGGCAGCAAAACTTTTCAGTGTTCCTGACTTCACTGGAGACGCTTGCAAAGCTATTGCCTCTCGTGTCAGAGGCGCCGTGGCTCAGGTGCAATTTGACGACTTCCATAAGGTGAGAGTGTAAACCTTGTTGTTGCCAGATTTCTTTTCCTCTTCTCTTTTTACAGAAAAACGTTAAACAAAAAGATATGGAGAATACAATAAAGGAATACATTTCAACCTTTTTCTTTCTATACGTTTATAATTACATACCTACATGTGCATACATACATACGCATACATGCATGCATGCACACACATATACATACATATATACACACATCCATACATGCACACATATACTGGTACTTGCAGACCTACATACATATATCAGTTCATAAATATACAAGACAATGTACTTATATACGCACAGACATTGTGCAGTTGCTTACATTCATCTAATTCATCTGTTAAATTCTGTAACATTCTGATTAATGATGGTACAAAATAATTCTTATATTTTTCTGTCCAGCATTTTAAGTTTGATCAAACATACTCAGGATTTAATGGAAGTTTAACATCTGAGATTATACTTCTTGCTTTTTTAATACACATATCCCCATAAATATCATCAAGATATGACAGTCTGATGTTCACTGTCTTTGTTAATTATTTTATTCAGCTTTCTCTTGCTTGTGCTTGTGATGCTTCATCCCCAAGAAGTGATTTCAAAGGATAAGATACTTAGAATTGTTGATGAATAAAACATCTTAAGAATTTCAAGATTCACTTCCAGCGATTTGAGTTTTCTTGAAAAGTAATGTCTTCGATTCATATTTTTATAGACATCATCTTTGTGCATGTGCCACTTTAGTTTTAAGTTAATTCCAAGATATTTGTATATTGTGGTTTGTTAAATTTTTTGGTTTTCAATATATGAAAGCTCGATGACATTTGTGCTTCTCCGAAAATGAAAAAAAAATATTTCCATTGTTTTACTGATGTTGACTAAAAGAAAATTTGATTTGCACCACTCTGTGAACTTGTTGACTTCATCAAAAAAATTAACAAAAATTTTAAAAATTATATTATAGCAATAGCCATGTCACATGATTTGCTTGCAAATACAGGTTGCTGTCGCTGCCTGTGTCAGGGATGTCAAACCTGCAACTTTGGTCAGAAAACCGACTTTTTAGTCACCGACTTTTTGCTGGGCACCAACTTTTCAATTTTGTTTGTTTGATTTGTCTTTCTCAGTTTGACTATTTTGTATTGGTCAATTGGTCACCATCCGGTCAAAATGTCCGGTCATTTTGGGGACATGAAACAATTACATTTTAGAAGCATTTACCTCAGTGTCAAAAATCTTCTGTGTGACAAAAAAAAAAAAAAAAGTGATTTGTAGTGAACAATTCTCGTACTCTTTCATGAAAACAGTTTGACATCCCTGCTGTCTGGTTGTGTTTTGTTTCTTAGTCAAAAACATTTGGAATTCATACTATTATAGCAGATGGAGCTGTAGAAGGGAAAGTCAAAGGTGCTGTTTGTGACGTTTGACTGTTACATGTTCAATCCTGTGGATACTTTCAGAACTCAGCCAAGATCATTCGAGCCTCTGTATTTGGTGTGGATGCCAATGGCAAGGTCAAGGATAAATTCAGTTTCCCCCAAAACAACTTGGCCATTACCAGCATTGATATTCAGTCGGTGGAGCCGGTCGACCAGAGAACTCGGGACTCTCTGCAGAAATCTGTCCAACTGGCCATTGAAATTACCACCAACTCTCAGGAAGCAGCTGCCAGGTAGGATTGCACAGCCTGATAGAAGATTGAAGCTGCCAACGTTTGCAATTTTTAATGGGATGTCTTTATGTATTTATTAGGAATGGTATTAAGCATGGCTGTCATGCTCATGGCTCAAACTGGTTATGAGGATTTTCCAATCTAGATAATAAAAACAAGCAACCTTTACACTCATGGGTTCTAACATTGGTTTTTCTACATAAGAGATCCTGTTTGGCATCTGTGACTATTACTCATGGTGATGTTTAACAATGACTTTTCAGTAAATTCTGGCATTTATCTGGATGATTTGCTTTTTGAATATTCTTCATTAATTTATATCAAACAACTACAACACTTACGTAGGACAGAAACATTATGGACTTAATTTCCAGTCATTCGCCCATTTTTCCCTAGAACTATAACCTGGAGGACAAGTGGGGGAGTTTTTTTTTTACAGGGTTATCAAAGCGAATAGTTTGTTAACTATAGGAAACCTTGTGAAATATATATGGCCATATAAAGAAACAGAAGAAATTAGAAATTAAAAAATATATATGTAATCTTCAATGTTTATTCTTTCCAGGCATGAAGCCGAGAGATTGGAACAAGAGGCCAAGGGTCGGCTGGAACGCCAGAAGATCACTGATGAAGCCGAGGCAGAGAAAGCCAGGAAAGACTTGCTTGAGCTGCAGGCTCATAGCGCAGCCGTCGAGAGCACCGGCCAGGCTAAAGCTGAGGCACAGAGCCGAGCCGAAGCAGCCAAGATTGAGGGTGAGGCCGAAGTTGAACAAGCCAGACTTAGATCTCAGGCCTCAAAGATTAAAGCGGTAAGTTGTCTGTTTGCACTTTTGTCACAGAATATTTAAACTGTTGTAAGGTCATGGTCAAAGGTCATGGTCAAATCTGGGGTACGACTCAATGGAATCAGATTTTTGTCAAATTTTGAGCTTATGGAATTATTGGTACACTGTGAAGCTTACTCACTCCCCTTTCTGTGTGTGAAAACAATTTTGCTCTACTTTTAATTAAAAGTCAAGATATTGGCAAATAAAGACAATGGGGGTGGCCTGTTGCTTCAGTTGAATTTAGTGAGAAAATGACTGATCAGTTTTGTTTATGCTTATTAATCCATTAAGCCATGGCACTGAATTACAGTTTGGGCTTTTACTCAATTTATTTCAGCAAATTTAATCCTGATATGCATTTTTAATTGATATAGAAGAGTTCTGTGAAGAACAATAATTGCGTTAATAATTCCTTCACTGTTGAAAAACGTGACTTGTCCAGTTCCCTCAGTTGGGACAAATGCCTGTTATTCTCATGTATCATTTGATAGACTGGGGTATTTAAATTCATGTCCTTGTAAATTCACAGACAACTGAAAATGTGTGGAATTTTTCCCAGACTTGAGATTGTTATAGATATGTTCTGGAAAATTACATTTTCACAGATTTATCCAATGCTGCTGACTTTCTGTTTCGAAGATCAGATGAGAAAGTTCATTTCAAACTCTAGCCACATAAACTTGACATTTGAATTTTTTTGTTGTTGTTGGTGGTGTTTTTTTTTTTTTTTTGTTTGAGGGAGCGGGGAGGGGATCAGTCTTGAAAGCACAAACAAGGGGATTATCGTGAGTGTGATTTATTTCCAGGAATCTGAGCTGGCGTGCCTGACTGCTGCCCGAGAGGCTGAGCTCAAATACGTCTCTGAGCAGAACAAGATGGAACTGGAGAAGGCCAATGAGTTCTCCACCATTGAAATCAACAAATTCAAGGAAATGGTGGACTCCATTGGTCCCAACACTCTGCTGGCTATGGCCACAGCTGGTCCAGATATGCAGGTATGTACATGGAAGATTTTTACCTGTATATTGTTAGTCACTAGATAAAGAGGCTTCTATAAGTTAATATTCCAAAGAGAATTGTATTATGGTCCTGATGATTTCAGAAGCCTGGCAAAAATTGTTCATCTAAACGGCAGTTTGGCACTGTTTTGACTGTGTTAGAAAAAATCCTGAACTGTCATATGGGTCACGAAAAGGTTAGCGTCAAAATCTGGGTATTCTGTCCCTAATACATGTATTACCCTTGACTCTGCATGATTTAAGGTGGAAGCTGGGCTGTTCGAATGAATTTTTCTTTTTTTTTTCTTCCTTACATTTTTCTGTCTTTTATAAGTTAAGGTATAAAAAAAACATCTGTACATTTTCTCAGTAAACTTGACATGGCTCATTTGCATGTCTATAGATTATGTTATGCTGTTTACATGAACAATTAAGAAATGCTTTACTCTCTTTTTTTTTTCCTTGTCCCACCCATGTCCTGGATAAAATATAAAATTGAAGTATCTTAAATTACCGGTATATTAAAGAGTAGGAAGTTCAGCATCTTTGTTAATAACTTTTTTTTTTTTTTTGGAAGTGGTTCTGCTTTAATGGCTTCATAATTATGATAGTGGGGTATGTCCAAAAATTATTTGCTCATGTGCCGTGCAGGAATAATGAAGCATTGGCGTCTTAATCGAGAGAGACTGACTGTATCTTTTCTCTTTAGCACTTGGCTACAAAATTGGCACAGCAGTAAAGCTGTTAACAACTGTCACTAGTATTTTTTCTTCTGTATACCGTAATACATCTATCTTCTGTTCCGTGTGTGCAGGTACGCATGTTGCAAGCATTGGGGCTCAAATCTACTCTCATCACCGACGGTTCATCCCCAATCAACCTGTTCAACACTGCTTCTGGTTTGATTGGCGGCCTCGTGCCATCCCGTCGCCGTCAGGAAGATGAGGACAATGATGAATGAGGTGACACTGGATGACAGACACTGCCTGAGGAAGTCCGCAGTCCTGTATCAGTTGATGTACATTTCTTTCTGTTGTGACTGTGAATCTTTCTTTTTTTTTTTTTTCCATTCTCCTAAACTGAGCATATCAATATTGTGTATAAGGGCCAAATCACTGGACGATCCTCACAAGATTTCACCACTATTTACACAATGTAATTAATTGAAATGTTTTCCTTTTCATCACATACAATTCTTTATACTGCTGCAGGTTCATTATTTTTTATAAGTGTTGCAAATTCTATAATGCAATTTCATTGCAAGACAGTCAGTACACTTTTGACTTTACATTTCTTTTATTTAATAGATGGCAAGCAGGAGGAAAAAATCCTGTACTTTGAGTTGAAATTGTTACATTTTCTCTTTGTGATACATCAGGGTGATGTTTTCTGTATTTTCACACTGATTTGCTGTGCATCAGAATTGTCAGCTGACGATTTGTGGTCAACACCGACATTTATAATTTATATTTATATTCGATTTTTGTTTGTACAATATGTCATTCCATATTTCACTTGTACATACTGTGATACTTTGATAGACAAAGTGAAGCCGTTCTCCTGTTGTGGGATTTTTCTGCTCAAACCAGCAAATATACAAATGTGTGAAAGGCACTGTTTTCATAACTATCCAAAATCATCCAGTTTTGTACACATGATGGAGTGACATGATGGTCAAGGGTTTCAGTTTCCAAGAGGCTTTGGGCAGCAAACTTGGAAGAAAATCAGGCCAGGTCTGTGTGAACTTTTATGTACACAGATCCATGTTTTTACTTCTCTCTTTGCCTGTAAGCGAACGTTTAGTGTGTTATTGAATGACATCAGTTTTTAAATCTTCTGAACGATTTGAGTGGAGAAAGAAGTGAGTGTACTGGACCTATGATTGAACACGTGTGGTTGTTTTGATAATGGAAATGTTCTAAACTTTTAAAACAATATCTCATTATATGTTATCTGTTGTTTTTGTTTTTCTGCAAGGGAATCTTTTCCTTTTCTTTTGCGTGCACTCTTTTGTCTCAAGTAGTTTCATTTCTTTGTCAGTTCTACAGCCACTTCTGAAATGAAATATTTCTTTTGTAACACTTGTTCTTCTTTGTTCAAAGTTTCTAACAACATGACCTATGGTACGGTATGAAGTTAACATATTTCATGTATGTGAAACATTATATCATTTTGTTGTAAGAATGTTTTGTGGTTGACCACCCAATACAAAAGCTAAAATTTGGCACTGACTTTGTCATTTTCCAAATCAGCGATTTTAATAAAAACCTTTAGAATCCATCTCTGGTATCCCAAGTCTTGCAATTTATATGTACTGCTGTGTGAGTGGGGACAAATGAGAGCTGCTGTCTGTAGACAATTACAGGCTGCAATGTTGTAGCGGAAAGTGTCATCTTACTATTACAAAGCTCAACACTCTGTGGTATGAAATCCCTAGCCGACAGTTTTGTAATGGGCTGTTAAGCTTGATGTGAACAACATTTGGCACCAATCCCTTCTTAACCCTCGAGGTATTAAAAAGTGAGTAGTATCTTTAACTTTTCCAAAGCTTAACTCTGCATGGTACTAGGTTCTCTTGAGACATATATACTTTGACCTCCTTGATGATCCCATTGCAACCTTTCTTATTCTACCATGAAATTTATTTTGCTTTGCTTTTCTTACGGGTCTGTTTAGGTTTGAATTGGTAACTTCAACAAACAAACGAAAACACCGAAGTCTTTAAAAACAAAAACTCAGTTTTCCTCTCTAAGTAAAAAATTGACATACATGTACATGACCTCTTCTTCCTTGATCCTCCATTATGTATTTTTTCTTCTTTGCTCTCAGTCAGGCATAGAAAAATTAATGGTAAAACTGGCAGCCTCATCTCTTGGCTGGTTCTTTCTTTTGTATATCGTTAGTGTTAAAAATTTTTTTAAAAAATCATTCTTTTAGGGTATTTTTAACGCCAAAAAAAAAGTGATCAGAATTTGTCTGTGGAACAAGTAAGAGATGTCAAAACTGAGAATATAAAATGTGTCCCAGTGAGTTTACATGTGCTATCTTCAGATAAAAAATACCATGAAGACATTTTCACTTCTCCGTGAAACTCTACATTGCTGTACAGAATTTATATGACAATTTTGAAGCAAAGGTAGAACTGCTAAAAAGGTTTTGATTTCAGGAAACCCTCTATTATACGCAGAATGGAATGAAGAATTTTTTTTCTTTTTCAACAAACACTTTCTTTAAAAGTGTTTTATAATATTGTAAAAGTCATGCTATTTCACGACAATTAACTGCATGTTGCCACACAACAACTTAGAAACATAATTGTGATGTAAGACTGATAGCTGCAGAACAGGCCGACATGAGGACTTTAGTATTGCACACTGGACAAACATCATTCAGCTTGGCCACAAACTTCCATCATTTAAACCACATTGGGTGAACATCAGTCAACATGGGTGAAAACTTCCATCATTTAAACCACATTGGGTGACACGGCTGTTAACTCTTTCAGAAAAGTGCACAACTTAGTTTCCCCACCAGCCTGTAACCCCATACCCCTAATCACTGCCTCCACGGACCGCGACCGGGTCGCTGGAGGGTAATAAAATTTTATGGCCTGGGGGTTTCCCTTTTTACCTGTGCTGGCCTGGA
>JBCAUA010506190.1:0-10386 GCA_038406235.1 Peronia verruculata | reverse complement strand
CGAGAACAAGGAATCAAAAAAAAAAAAAAAAAAAAAAAAAAAGTACCCCCCCCCCCAAAAAAAAAAGCAAACAAAAGAGAGAGAAAAGCTTTATACCAAAGGACAAGTATAAACACATCATGTTAAGTCAGCATTTTCTGTAGTGAACTCTTAGAGCAACCCTGAGGAACTAACACTATCGATTGCATAAAAGCCATTCTCTTGACGCTACTGTTTTCAGTAGCTCTACAGGGAGCATCTAAGCATCGTCAGTGGCATTCAGTTTTCTTTTTATCATTTGATATAATTATATTTTACTTACTCTGATCAACATTCCATTCCATCTGACACAAAGCAGACAGAAATGGGACAATGTGGTAAGGACATAAGCTCGAGCAGCAAGCGACTAGAAATTCGACTTTTGATGGTGATTAAGTGATAAAGAGTAAGTTGTCACAGCCTGGTGGAGGAAAATGAAATGATGAAATAATATAATACCAAGTATCACTGCCTTTGAAACTAGAAAATCTAACGGCGAAAACTGTTGAAACGTAGTATCTACTGGTGCTTACCTTTTTAAAAAATGTAATATATATGCCTTAAGAAAAAAAATGAATCTACAGAAAAAATACTTCCTTGGGCAAATGAGCATTATGAAAAGTAGTGAAGTGGTTATAATTATTTTGACTTTGTTTTTAATCACCGAGACTGCATTCTAAATGTGTACTTGAAGTACTTCCTGATCGATGAGCATGAAAATGGGTTGTCAGATTCTGGTATCAGCTTGTAATGTGACTTCTCTTGTGTCTTCCAAAGAACTGAAACCTGGTCACTGTAAATTTAAACCAAGTTGTCATAGTAAACAGAATAATATAGGCCATGAGCAATTTTCTCCTTATATGTAAAAAAGGGAACTCCTCTTTCTTTTTTTACCGCCCCCCTTCTCCCCCCCCCCTCTCTCTATCTCTCTCTCTTTCTTTCCCTTCCTGATCAATTATCACTCGCTCTTAGTCTCTCTCTCTCTCTCTCCCTTCATCTCTCTCACGTTTCTCTTTCTCACCTGCCTCTATCTGGCTCTCTCTTTCTCTGTCACATACACTGACTTGATCGTGTTTGTTACTACCATGCATAAAACGTGGCACATTTCCACCGCCGGCATGGGATGAGTGGAGACATATCTATCACAGCTTGATTTAAATCAATGAAAGTTTATTTGTTTCTAAAGTGATAAATCATCTAATTGTCTGGTTTGAGATTTGGTCCAAGCGGTATGAAGTGCTATTCATTAACATAAACTGCATTGTTACAAAATGTTGATAAAACAAGTATCAAGGCCGATAGCCGTTGAAAATGTGAAATTATCTGGGAGGAGCTATGGCATAATATAATGTCTCACTATCATGGCAGACTGCCGGATAAACAAAACAACTGGCGTGGGGATGTTGCTTTGGGTGATAAAAACAGTACTTCCAAATTATATGTTATATACTTTCCAATCTAATGTAAATTTCTCAATCACACAGATTGAGAATTCAGTGGGTTTGCTGTTTGAATCTTCTACTGGAGTGCTGTGTCAACTTTGTAGCGTAGACTAGGGTCTATATGGGAAAAGTAAACACAAAATATTGCTGTATTTAAATGGCATGAATATTACTACAATTATTATCCTCAGACTTAAAGATATCTTCCCTTTGGAGAAAATCATGGGAAAACATTAAATGGTTTACATAGTTTGTAAGCGATAGCATAGCATAGATCATAGTAATATCGCTGATTTGTCCTCACTTGAGCTCTACATCTTGCAGTTACCTGATTTTTCTGGAGAAGATTTGATGCCATAGACATAAGAATCAGATATTAACTCTAGTAATAATATTCATTAATATACCTCATGAGGCCCAGAATGGCTTTTAAAAACAGAATGATCGGGTTGTCTTAGAAGTGATATTCCATAACCTTATTGTGAGATCATTACTTCGTGCTGACTGAGTTTTGGTCTGCATTACAAATTTATGTTCTGATTTTATCTCCTGACATGAGATTACCGAGGCATTCTTGGGATGCCATTTCTTTCTAGCAATATATATTAAACAAAAATCAGGTAGATGACCCTAGGTTGTAGAGGATTAAATGCTGCTTAACCCCTTTTCTCTTGCTAAGCTGACAGTCAGCGCTAGAAAACTGGTGGTGTTGGTAGTAATCTAGCGAACTATGCTTTGTCACCTCATGGACTCAGTCAATAACAGACCATAACAGGCCATCTATCATCTCATCTGGCCATTCTTTGTCCTGGCAACTTCATTCATGTATAAGAAAAACACCGACTACGTTGTCCTGATTTCACTTTTTTGTTCGTTTTGTTCTTCTTCCTTTCCCTCATAATCCACGTCTGATCAATCAATTTTCGCCTTGTCGTTGTATATGTAAGGAATCTTGTTTCGGGAAATTACTTTTCTCCTTGGATGACTGTGTACAGATAATTAAACTTGGTCAATTTTAATGTGAAAAATGGAAGATATCTTAAATCGATGAACGTTGGTGATACACAAAGCATTGAGATAAGACATCGCTATTGTATAAAATTCACCATGAAAGTCACAATGCATAAATTGTTCTTCCTAGACGACCTGTATCAAAGTAATAAAATTCGCATTCTCATTAGTTCTCGTACTGAGAAGGAAGATAACAGTGGAGTATTGTGTTTCAGAACCAAAGCCCGTATTGTTCAAACCAATTCGCTGATTAGAGAATAATACGCAAAAACACCATGGAGGTGGGGGTGGGGCGGGGGAGTGAAGGGCTTATCTCAGAAGCTTTGGACATTTTACAGACGGAGCTTAAAGTATGGAAGAGATAAAATCTCGTGGGTTAAGGTTTCTTAGATACAAAAAGGCAACAAAACCGCTTTATTCTCAGCTTGTAACTTGGTACCGGCCGTTTCCCTCATTTATATCATTTTAAAGTAGAATCACAAACGGTCCATTACACAGACGGCTTTCCTAGAGTCTACAGTTTGCTATTAAACGCGATGATAAACGACTCCATCATTCCGAACTCATAACTTTCTTTCGCCATTGGCCCATTTCATTCGGCCTCTTAACAGACAAGGGCATTAAAATTTAACAAGATGGAACACGAGACGGAGCACATTAGCCCCTGTGTCTGACGGTGAGCTATGGTAGGACAGAAATGTATAGGGATGTTTAAAGTTTTCCTTTATTTTTGTAGCATTGAATAGATGAAATGAAGTCGCGGATTTACAACCTACTTTAACAGGCTGACGCGTCCAGTCATAGAGAAATCAAATACTCAATTAAATCGAACACATATTCAGTCTGTGTCAGCGGCGCTGTCGATCGCCCTGTGCTCTTAATATGCAGAGAATTAAATAATACTATGGATTCCTCAGATTATGAGTGAATTTCCAAGACCTCGTTTGATAGGATTGAAAGAACTAGCGAATGTTAATGTTATCAAGTGTAGATAGTCTCAATGGACCCATAAAGACAATTCTTTATCCTGTCTTCTCTTCCCATCGATCAGACTATTGATTTTTGCATTGTGCTGCCTATTACTGGTCATTCATACTATGAGGAGTACTTAATGCATATTAACAGCATAGAGCCATCAGCTAACTTAACACAAACTGAACATGCATGATGTAGTCTGCTAATTCGAGCAAAGGAGTTGGGTTGGGTTGGGGTTTAATGACACATCAGCACGATAACAGCTACATTGCGTCAAACACGGTAAGATACGTTTACACGTCAAGAAAGCGGGAAAGAAAGCGGGACAGACGACAGGAGCAGGGAGAGAAAGGAGAGATGTTGCCTCTGAAATGTCGAGGGTGGCACTCCATGGGAGACACTCCACCAAACGCCTGCCGATGGGAGCAGAGAACCTACTTATAACCCCCGGTCCCCTCGTGGGGAGGGGGGGGGGCGGGAGACGAGCAAGGGAAAGGCTTCATAACTGAATGCAAACGTGAATGAAAGAAAGAAGAGAGATGCCAACAGAGAAATTGCATCAAAATGTCTTGCCATATTTTTTTTTTATCCGTATATCTTTCCATCTATTTCTTTTGACATCAGATACACAGACACACACATACACACACACACACACACACTCACACACACGAATTTGCATTATATGCAAAGTGGGGTAAAAAAAAAAAAGAGAGAGAGAGAGATTGTAAACAACGAAACGAAAATTTTAATTTCTGATATTACTGGCTTTTTCTTTTTCAGTCTTAGTAGTTTTATTATTTTTTTTCAGACGTTCCCGTCCTTTTTAATGGGCCTTC
Organism: Peronia verruculata; assembly: GCA_038406235.1. NCBI lineage: Eukaryota > Metazoa > Mollusca > Gastropoda > Systellommatophora > Onchidiidae > Peronia > Peronia verruculata. The sequence goes on along the minus strand of JBCAUA010506190.1, from coordinate 6,101 downwards.
CCGGTTCGTTTGTAAGGTCTGAGTCTGACAAACTCATCCTTTGCTAAATATTCTTGCCATGTTGTAGTAAGGATTAATGGTACTGGAATGAAATGAGTGAGTGAGATGAACACAAACGGTTTTCCAATGCTAATGACCTTTTAGCAGCGTCTTTTTGACGTGAGGCAGTAAAGAAGCGACAAAGTATTTCAGTATGCCTCAGAGAGATATCTGACACTCCATCACACAGAAACATGACGGGATCTGAGTACAATTGTTCATTCCAGAATGATGGATAGATGTATTTATGTAAGGAATGCATGGATGGATGGATGGATGGATGAATTGATGGATGGATGAATTGATGGATGGATGGATGGATGGATGGACGGATGGATGGATGGATGGACGGATGGATGGATGGATGGATAGATGGGTGGATGGATGGATGGATGGATGGATGGATAGATGGACAGACGATGAATGCATAGAGCGAAAGATAGTAAACTATGTAGAATGTCGGTGAAACAGTGAATGAATTACTGGAATCTCAGGCTTAACAGAACCACGGATGTTTAGCTAACAATTTCTCTCTGTACCTATCAAATGCTAAGTTGTATTCAGATGATTTTGTTATAAGAATAATATGCCTAGATGTTCAGTTTAATATCTTTCCTGGCGAATGCAAAATGTGCTGAAGTAGCCAGACAAATGAATTTAAAGTATCGAGAAAATGCTATTGGCCTCCACGCTGTCTCGCGCTGTATTAATATTTTGTTTTCATTTCGGACCTTTTTTCATCTTTCTAACTCGGTTTATAAAGGCAACTGATTTTCCGAACTGGAAAAGGCCTCCCTCCACAGCTTGCCAGCAACCCAGACACTCAGGGGCCAAAGTTTTCCATTTGCTGAAAACAATTTCCAAGGCCTACAGATCTGTTTTACAGACATCTTACTAACGTCTCCTGTAGTCTGCCTAAGGAAAGTTTGTCCGATGGATCCTAGAAATCATGACGAATCCCAAAGACAGAAATATGAAATCAATAATCAGTTTCTTTTCAAAGGGCTCAGATAAGAACTTGAAAAGAGCATGGAGATGAATCTTTTCAACCTAAGGAATACGAGAAACATCTTTTTTTTTTTTTTTCTTCACTGTACTAATAAGCTTTCGTTTCTCAAAATACATGGCATTTTGAAAGTGCCTTTTTTTTTTTATTATTTGTTACATTCAGCAGCCTACGCTTTTGTCGACGTTGTGTGTGTGAAGAAAGCTCACATGAAAGTGAATTATTTGTGGCCATTATCTGCTTCAATGAAATATTTCCATTTGCATGTAAACTTTCGGAAATGGAATGCTTTTAGTCTGTTGTTGCATAATGTATAAGTAGAATCTATAAATAGATATGACACGAGCGAATGCAACTCAGGAATGCTAAATGACATTTTACTGTAATATAATTACAAAGCGTTCTTTTGTAAGAGCTGAACTGTCGCAGAATTACACAAAGCTCTCACTGATTAAAAACAAAAGATGATCTATCGAGTTCTTGAAATATGAATCACGGCATTAAAAACTAACCAAAATTATAACAGACCTGTGTTGGACAGCTAAACCACCTTTGGGTTCTTGACTGTTTTTAACCATGATTTTAGGCAGATAAAAAAAATTAAACTTAATAAACTTACTTCTTTTACTACAAGCTTTTTATCTGATTACCGGGAAGATACAGGTATTGTTTTTTATACGTAATTTTGGGGTTCAATGTTCACACTGATATAAAACTTCATTATCAAGATCTTCTGTTACCGGAGATGGAAATAGTTGAGAAACTGATGGATTTTGCCTTGGTGGGTATCCGCCTTAACACTATTAATTTCTTCTTTAACACTACCAGTTTCGCTACATTTGAATTATTCATGAGCCCATCAAGGCAGGTACTGGAGCATGTATAATTGAAAACTGACGAGGTGAGCTACTGGCTGGCCTGGGGTGGTTCATGAGAGGTCAGCTGGGGCAGACTTTCGACAGACTTCACGATACTACGATTACTAGAATCAATTGGACAAGCTCACCGCTTGCTCTTTATGTTTCTTTCTCTTGTCAGTTTCTGATCAAAATCATGTTATCTTTGTTTTCTATCTATTGCTGTTAAAACTACGAGATTACTACCTTTTTTTCACTCTGGTTTTATTTCTCTTCTCTGTGCTACCTTTCTGTGAGTGGGATAGACGTGGTAGTAACAAAGAGATGTTCGTGGGCTGAAACCTGTTTTTTTTTTTTTTATATACAATAATTGTTGCAATTTGAAAATCACTAAATAACATGCACATGTTTTCTTTATCTTTTCATAATTATGTGCTCACCTCCTTAATCTTTCCTAGTCCTATTATTTATGTCGATGGTTTTCATACGTGTTATTGTAACATTTGATTTCCATTATTTTTTTCTGCAATCAAGAAGCACCAGCCTAGAAATCTCAGTAAATATGATTAAAATATCGTCCATTTCTGAATCTATAGCTGCAAATATCTGTCTCTTCGAACGAACAAAGTGGACGTTTGGACGGGTGTCAAGGGAAAGATAAACCTGGTGTCAACGTCCCCATCCGAACTGAATATAGTTTATTTTGCTTTAAAAAAAAGTTATGAATACAAAAACGCAGCTCGGTGTATTTATAAGAAAAACTCTTCAGTATTTTCTTTCCTCTATCTCCGTCCCTGTCTAATTCTACCCTTAAAACTAATTTATTGCCTGAGCTCATCTTTAAAAGGCTTCCCTAATCTTCTAACCCAACAGAGATTTGCTTCACCTTGAACTCAATTGCGGATCGTCTCAAACCTCGTGGAGATAAGTGTAGCCTTGAGATTTACCTAATAAGCCAGGCAATTCGCAGTTTATATGAAAGACGCCCTGCAGCGATTAACCACATTTCAGAGGACTGGCCTTCTAACCGAAATAGAGGGAAGAATCCCATCAACACGTCGCTTGAGGCTCATGAATCATGCCGCCTCCACATCAAAACTATGTTATATAAATACTTTTGGTGGCTACAGCAACTAGTTCTGTCGCGAATACTATTGGCTCTTTTATTACTACTGTCACTGTTCCAACCACTTACATTATTACTACTACCGTTACTGTTACTACTGCTGCTGTTACTACTGATACTACTATTTACTTCTGCCATTTCTACTATTCTTCCAAAGCTTACTACTACCACTAATTGGATCACATAGCTCTAACATCCAGTAAACACTGTCAACAAAAATAGACAATTGTAATAGCAAAAGACATACTTTTAAACGAATTCGCTTTGCTATAATAAATCATGCCAACATTTTGCTATCGAACTGAAAAAACTAAGCCACAAAGGCAGTTGAAATAACAAAACCAGCGTCTTCAGAGAATACCCAGTCGTGTGATAATGTACAGTATTCATTGACAATACTGCTGCGTTGTCAAAACATAGTTTAGTTTGCTTACTCTCTCTCCTCCCTCCCCCCCATCCCACCCCCACCCCTCCTCCATTCCATTCTTTCCCTTTTCCCATCTAAATGATCGTTGTGGATATCGTGTTTACTTAAAAGCGTGTGATCAAAACACAATTTAGTGTTTTATTAGTTTTTACTACGGTGGAGGACCAGCTGAGATAACCACCACCACAGGAGGTTAAAAAGCTTACCAAAACAGTAACCGATATCGTGTCACCAACAGGGTTTTTATTTTTGTAAAGCCATAATATAAACTCATCAAGATGTAATTCCATACATGGCCATTCGTTGAATATCGTGAGCCCATCTCGAAATTTAACTTAGTACTCGTTACAAGACAGTTGTAGACACGAGAAGAGCTGGTTCATGAGAAACTATCTCATGTGGTTTTTGTATCTGTTTTTCCAAATTTGAATTCGTCTTGGCTTTCACAGTGCAACAAACAAACAAACAAAAACGTGGAGACAGAATGTTTCCTCATGCACTGCCTTTAATCTGGAATTCATGGCCTGCATAAAATTTTCAGCTATCCAGTCTAGAATCATTTAAACGTTAATTGAATATTTACTTGTTCAACAAGCACCAGTCCTGTCTGAGAAGTAATTCCAGACATTCCTCTGTAGGGTTTGTCAGTCATGTCTTAAAGCCCAATTACGTGATTGGATATATTGGATTATTATGTGTTGGGCACATTCATGACTTTTTTGTACGCCATAATTTGATTATGAAGCTGTTGCTCTATTTGCACTGATGCATTTTATAAACCTGTAATGTAAAACACTTTCAATTTTGTAAAATTTATGAAGGCGTTGAGCGATGAGGTGATGAAAACATAACATTTTTATTATTATCATTATTTTTGTCATCATTCTTACTATTATGAACCAGGAAAGGGAGGGGGAGGGGTAGCTGCTGTTACAAGGTAGCAGGGAAAGTACAAAATAATTGTTTATGCTTACTGAGAAAAAAATTAATTAATTTTCATTTTGATTTTCCAGCAGTGGGGTCAGTAACTGCAGTTATACGCTTATAAATATAGATGGTTAATCTATAAAAATCATCCAGTATTCCAATGATATAATTGTGGACGGCTGGGTATAGACTCGGTGAGGGTCTGGACGTATGTAGCGGACCTGGCAGCAACAAGTAATTTTCTGTTTAAAACTAAAGTTGTGATATCTTTACGCCTACTTTGCTTTTCTCTTTGCTTTAGTGAAATGTGTCCCTACTCAGTCGGACATGCATAGGTAGGAAAGTCAAAGACACACATGCAAACTTCTGATTATAGCATTTAATGCATGGCAGATCTAAGTCAAATTTAATATAGCTGTGTGTCTGATCCAGGTCGGTCGTCCTTAACTGGCGTCAAAAATGTCAGTGTCTCCTTCCAGTTAGTTGAGTATCCATTTCAGACGTTGAGCTTGTCTTTTCTACAAATTAATAGTTATACAGGTATTTTTCCAGCCGTTGAACTATTGTCTCAGCCAAGTGCTGGACATCAAATAAAAATAATTATATTCACTAACTGCATTGGTTATTGACTTGGAAATAAGATCTGCGATCTTAAACCGACGTCTGTCGTGTACATGTTATGGGAGACACCCTCTATGGATTCACAGTACCTAGCCAGTAAGTTAATAGCTTACTCTGGACTTACTGACAGCGAAAGGTGTCAGAAATGTGGATATAACTGCTTGAGCCTTTCTTCATCCATCACCATTCCACTGCCAGTAGAACTCAGACCATTTGCCATTATTATTGACACAATTAACTTAGGCAGATCAACACTGTGAGAGGGCCATCAGAGAGCCAAATGTACTCTCCCTTTCTGGCTGGGCCCTCTAGCAATGGCTTCAGCATCTCCTAGCCCTGACAAATTGGGTCACTGGAATATCCAAGCTGGAGGGAGGTTATTGGGAGATGCGGACAGGAGGAAGGGGGACAAGAAACAGCGGCAAAGTAGGAACAGTAATCCGCAGTAAGTTAGGTTCAAATTAATTGATTCCCTTGAGGCAATATTCAAATGGAATGCGTCGCTGGAGAAACTGCTTCCCAATATGGGAACTGATTTTGCGACGCGTTACAGCATAATAATTTACTTATTTGATTTCTACGGCATTCAGCACTTTAGAAGATTTAGGGGGACTTAGAACACGGTGTTCTGGAATGTTTTCCCACTTCTTTATGAAGTTTTAGCATTATTATGGTTGTATAACGGTCAGTATTCCTACAATCCACCAACCCTATTCCTTCCTAATACTGTCTGATAGTGTGTAGTCTTTGTGTCTTTCATTCCATTCCAGATGTTATTTGAATTACAAAATTCAATCCAGTGTTCAAAGCGGACGCCTTTAAATGACATTGATAAAGACAGAAGAACATCCTTTGTAGATTGTATTAACACATGTCTACATTCCATTTAGCTAAGTAACTGAGTATAATATCTAAAAAAAGGATCCAAGATGCATATTACGAAAATGAAGCAATATATACATACATAGTCACATACACAGCGGCATACACACGTACCGACATATATGTCCATACACACAAAACACCAACATACATACATACATACATACATACATACATACATACATACATACATACATACATACATACATACATACA
>JBCAUA010506079.1:0-17010 GCA_038406235.1 Peronia verruculata | reverse complement strand
TTATAAGATCAAAGGAAAAAGCAATGCTTGAGTCGATGTAACTAATCTCAGCTTGCGCGGCACTTCATCTCAACACAGCACGATGATAGACTAACTTGAACTGTCAAACTGATCCACTAAACAGGACTAAGGCCTCACTCAGACTATGTGATGAGATGCTGAGTGGCCATTGTCTCCTCCTCCTTTTCACACCTCATCCACTATCTTCCCCGTCTAGCCACGGATGTTTCTTTCACACCGTCCGCCCCATCCCCGGCTGCGAAAATCATTAAAATTTGCATACGGCAAAGTAGGAAACGTAGTGTCGGCAAGCGTTTTTGATGTGGGGAATTCTCTGGCCGTGCTGCAGTTCACACGTGGACGTTATCGGGAGAAAACCTAGGGCAGTCGCCGGTTGTTCTTCCCATCATGGGGAACTTGCTCGCCGAACTAGTGGGTAGCAAGGAGTTGTTAAAACAACATCATCATCATCCGTGGGGTAAATCTACTGCATCCTCCTCACCCTGCCCGCAGATAAATTCATCGCATGTAATGTTTATCATCATGTTGAAAAAGGCCTAGTATAGAGGTACTAATTTCAGTGTTTTATAGCATGAAGACGTGGGAGGAGTGTTGGAGGGTGACAAAGTTGCGTGCGGCGGCGATCGTATTGAGTTGAAAATGAATGTCCAGGAGGCAGGGTTGGGAGCGATGGACATCATCAGTTTACATGACAGTGAAACTTAAACGGCCGATGACAAGGGGCGTTGATAAGAATCAATGAGTTACATTATATCCAATCAAAAGCTTTGTCAGTGTCACTGAAATCGAGTGGAAAGAGATCAATTTGATGATCAATGAAAGAATGCGTAAGGGGAACTAACCATTATAGCCTAATGCCCGACAATATATATATCATTCCTAAGAAGTAGTAGTGCGTACTTTTAGTTTTGTGGTATTTAGTGACATACAGGTGAGTCGAACTATGGATAAGTCAATCCTATTTGACATCCCCCACCAGCATCCGTATTCTACTGTAGCATGGTATATAGGGACAAGATAATTGTCTTGGACTACCATATAGGGCTTACATTTCTGGAACAACCATAAACACCGTTCTAAAAACGGATACACTTTGGCATTTCATCTAGAACTTTTAGGGTTAAATTTGGCAGTTGTCATCTTCATAGGTGTTTAGCTATACAAGCTGAAGCCAATGTTGTCATGCTCAAATTTTTGTGGTTCTGTTAGGAAAAATGGTAGTGCAGTGATGGCTGAGATGATAAGTGGTGTTTGCTCCCTCTTGTTTGTGTTCAACTCTTGAGAAGAAAAATTAAATGGAACATGCCAACTTCTTTTTGATGAAAAGATGATGTTGAAGAGTGAAAAAAAATGTTTATAACTCAAATAACTCCAGCACTGTAAATCATGAAAATATTATGCTCAGCGGATGAAACAGAACTTACAGTAAGTCTTCTTAAATGGCAGGGGGTGAGAGAGCCAGAAATGACTGAGTCAGTCAAAATAATTGTTACCTCTATCAGCTCTAGGAAAAGAGTGCAATCTTAGTTTATCATGAAGATGTGATCAATGTCTTTTTACTCCCCAGAAATTCAGGCAAAATAGACAAATAATTAAACATATCTGATGCTATCACTTTAAAGTTAAAGAAAATAGAGGAATGATAAGATTAATATTGCTATAGATTTTAAGGAACATAGGTCCATTGCATGTGACATCACAAATCCAGAATTGTTTGTTACAAGGTCAGCAAACTCTAACTGGCTCTCATGGAAGTAAACAAGGGCAGTGCAGTGCATCTGTGCATGTACTTGTAACTATCATATATCTCTGCATGTGTTTGTAAGAACAAAAATTTGCATATATAAGACCAGACCACTACTGTCCTCAATGCTACCAGTATGTCATGTGCCAGGAGAAAATGAGGACATCAGTTGTTTGTGTTTTGAACAGGAGATCATTGTGCTCGCTTATATGACTTTCCTTGACCAGACAAAAAAGGTGTTGAGCAATAGTGTCAAGAAGAGAAAAAAAAAAATGTATTTCATGTCATTGGAACCACTGACTTCAAACAAACAAAAAATTGAGAGAATCATAAGAAGGAGAGAATGTTTTCTTCATGTCATAATTTAAAATTTAAAAAAATTGTGGCCTTTATTTGAAGCAAAGGTCGCCAAAGTTTTTTTTTTTTTTTCCCCCCTTCTTTATTGTGCTTGTTCAGTGTCATTTTTGTCTAGAAAAGGGAAGTAATAGGTCTGGTCGTAACGATCAGCCAATAAATTGCATATTCTCAGTCGAAGTAAGTAAATAGATGGTAGATTCTTCTGCATTCTCATTATAGATCAGACCTATGCTTGCTATGCAAGTTGTAATGTACTTCTTCATCAGTTCAGTTGGTCAACTCATTCCGGAGCTGCTTGTGAGTACATGAGAGGTGATAGTATCGCATCTTATTGGACAGAAGAAAAAAAACAAAAGCAGTGAAAGATGATAAAGGGTGGTAGGTGTGGCATAAAGTGATGAAGATTCACGTCCAGAATAAGGATTCTGGGAAGTTAACAATCAGAATTTCATCACAAGTGAAAATTGTACTTCAGTAATTCTGCAGTCCAGTGAGCTTTTATTGCTCATGATGTACAATGTATTAAGTTCAGTTGATAATTTGATGTCATAGATGCTGAGCTTGTAGAAAAAGTTTAAGTTTTACAATAAAATGTAAGAAAAGCTCAGAATCAACAGTAGTGTGAGATGCAACACGATGAAATCAGGTTCTCGTCAAACTTTGAGCAGATGCACTTATTGGTATCATTGTGAAGATTATTCATTTCCTCTCTGTGTGTAAAAAAAAAATTGTTCCTCAATACAAATTGGAATATTGGTACAGTGGAACTCAGATATTGAGAAATTGAAGGGATCAGGATTTTTGTTTCTTATCCTTAGTATCAGAATTTATTAATATCTGAAGAAACCATAGAACAGTGGGACGATCGATACATTGACTCATCGATACTATTGATTATTTCCCCTGATAAGTGGCCCCTTTACAAAGCCTGCGCATGCATCTCCCATAGAAAAATGTTTAAGAATAACCTTCTTTTTTTTTTTTTTTTTCTCCAGACAATATACTATTGAAACTGGTAGGCTACTGAACAATATGTATTGCTGTGAGCTGAAAGTTAAAGTAATGTGCCTGCAGTGTGTAGCAATAAATGCCGTTAATTGATGGCCACTCCAAGACCATTGTCTGTGTGTGTTTGATGTCGATCGACGATATTGCAGAATGTTCCTTATTACGGTAAAGATTACTCCTCGTCTCCCCCAGCCCACACATCCTGCCCAAACCGCTTTGCTTCCACCTGCGTGGACAAAGAAACACCATCCCCACCCCAGGTTGTTTTACCTGGGCCTAGCCTATTGAACAAGTATCACTCATACGTTGTCTCACCTTTAGGCACCAGTATGTAATCGGCGCCAGCAGGCATTGTGAAGAGTGGTTGAGCAAATGAAATGCTGGTCGGGCACGCAGTACTGAGCATAACCATCTTTGGCCCACCACCATGTGGTTTTACTGGTCATTTTCAGGGAAAATTATTTCTCTATAAGCTACATTAGGAGAATATGCATTTCGCATATTCCAAAATTTTATTAGAAGAAAGGTTACAGAAATAAAACGGGACAGCAGATTGTTTTCTTTATAACTGAGATTTCACTACATCCGATTTTGTAATATCTGAGTTCCACTGTAATTAAAGGATGGGGTCTCCTGCTACTGCAACTGAATTTATTTAGAGAAGGCCAATCACTTTAGTTAAGCCTTATTAGACCATGCCAGTCAGTTACAAATTATGGGCTGTTATTTATTCTTTTTCATCAAATTTAATGAAATGCACTTTAGATTGGTTCAGAGGGATCCTGTGGAGAAAAGAAAAAGGACGTTAAAAATTCACCTTTGAAAAAGGGTGTCATATATATCAGTGTAGTTAACTTTCTCCAAAATTTATTTTAGAAATGGGGAAGCCTACACACATATGTATGGAAGAGGCACTGCAGTATTCAGAAAATGGGGCCCTTGTGTTATAACTACATACTATATATATAGGGTCTTTTTTGGTTTACATATTTAATGGCCTGTTTGTTACATTCAATTTTTCGTTTTGTACATGGGGGGGGGGGAAGAGGGTGGAGGCAGAAAAACACCATATTGAAACACCAGAATTACCCAAGACAGAGCAAGAAGCCGTTTCCTGTTTCATTTTTGCTATTGTCTTTTTTTTTTTATTTCCTCTTTTGTTGTTTCTTTTTGTTGTTTTTCTAAAGAGCAATTGTGATATTGAAATACAGTTACCAGCCGTTTCATTGACAAAGGCACAAGGCCACAGGATGATTTAGGGACTTTATTACTTTGTTACTTATGCTTGGTCTTATTATCATTATTCCAACAACTGGCATGTCAACAATATTTAATGTGAAATCATAATAGCAGTAATGTGTTCCAATTTGTTGGTTTGAATTTTAAATGAAAAACATCTGCCCGAGTGCCAAAGCTTATTATTTGGTGCATCCATGAGTCAGTAGGCCTGAGGTGGAGTTCATTTTCCGTCACCCCTACTCCCAGAACCAGTCATTACTTATATCAACATGTGAAGATACGGACCCACGTAAGGTACAGTAGGCTAATATCAGCATGTACTTAAACTTTGTAGGCCCCATTAATTTTATATAAAGGGATTAATGTTTGATTTCATAATTATTACAGTATGTTATGTAGTTTGATCAGAACTTTCATCACGCACGTCTTCATGATGTGCACCATTTACCGAGGATCGTAGAACGAAGAGCACTTATGTCTGTTTACTTTCAAAACCATTTGAAAAGAGGGCAGAGTTTTCTTTCAGGGGTTATATACTACATGTATTCTAATATTTTTTTTTTTCAAATTCGCTTCAAAATATATGAAATATTACTTAAGGGTACTTCTTGTTGTAGAGACTGCAATTTTGTTTTACAGGATAAACATCTTGGTCCTGTTGCCTTTTGTTTTGTGAATGCTGTACCAAGAGTCTGATACAAGATACCATTATCCTAAAGAGTTTGTTACCGGATCTGTACAGTGTATATATAGAATAAAAGTGTATGTGACAGGCCACATACAGCACAAAATAAATGTTTTTAAAAAAAAATACTGCTCTGCGTGTAAAAAAGTACCATGTGTGAAAAATTGATAATCTTATTAAGATGTTATTCTATACTTCTTTTTTTTTTTTTTTTCTTTCTGAAAAGTTTGTGACTATTTCATGTTAATCTTTGCAGTAAACTCATAAACTTTAATTTCATTTTTCCCCAAACTTTGTTTCATGATGTATCCCTCACAATTCATATGTAAATTTAATGTTGCTGTAAAAGAGAAAATGAACTTAAAAAAGAATAAAAATATTTAAAAAATACATATTGCTTGTAATCATTTGAACTCACCTTTTTTTGTTTTTGTCTTGTTTCTTTTATTTTGTCAAGTGTTTACAGAAGGAAAAGTAGCAGATTTAGATCTAGTGTGAAATAAAAAATAATTATGCTACTGTGACTTTTAACTCATAACACTAACACTCAGAGAAACTATTAAATCCACTGCATGTGATGTTGAGAACCCGAAAACATTTATTTAGTCCCCCATTTGGGGTTTTCAGCCTTGACGTTGACTTGCAGTGCTGTGTAAATTTATATATCAATCTGTTTAGAAACTGATCTCACACACGAAGCTGCACCAAGATCAGTGAATGACACAAGAGGAAAGACTTGCTGTTATCACTCAAGACTTGGTGTTATCTCTCAGTTATGTGGCACTGACTTTGTAAGGATTCCTGATATTTTTTGCTGCAGGCTGGCAGATTTTCCTCTTGGCCATTGCTATAACAATTAGTCACTTGAGTAGATGTAAACAGCAGTGGATCTATATCTATATGTATGTAGGGAAATTTGATTTCGCACCAAATTCTAATAAGTCCACTGCTAATATGAATACGGACGTGAATTGCATCACACCACAGTAAAACTGACAAATTTTCATATACCAACCCCTCAAAAAAATAAATAAATGCAGAGAAAAGAAACAACTTTGGGGACATTGAAGGCTGAAATTAAGTGTAGCTATCTTCATGTCTCTGCATCTGTGTTTCGCCCAGGGCAAGCCGTGTTTTAACCACTTTTCACTATTTTCTGACTATGATACCAAAATATTTCTTTTTTGTTCAGATTAAGAAAAGGTTAAATTGACGTTTGGTGAGAAACAAAATTTAGTATCTTAGGTGGAAAGTAGTTAAAAATGACCAAAAAACAGCCCGGTCATTTGCCCAGGGCAACATCCGAATCATTTGCCCTGGTTATATGCTTACTGCTGTGAATATCTGTCAGTTCTAAACATTATTTAGGGGTAAATCTCTAATTAGTGCATCCAACTGAACTATTACATAATGAGGTCAGTAGTGAATGTATTACATGCTGAATCGTCAAACCATGCGATTTATAACCCTGGCTTTCATTAGCAAATTTTAACATGCACACTCAAACACACTGGTCAGTTTAGTGTCAGCAATGTAACAAAACAGTTCACTGGAAGCTACAAATACTTTATTTCTCATTCCAACATGTGTAACTGGTAACAAATGAGTCATTAAATCATTTAGAGATCAAATTTATTACAATGTAATGTTTGTTAACTTTCTCATCAGATTACCAGAGACTTCCAAATTTTTTTCATAGCCAGTCTCAACATCCAAAGGTTAAACAAACAAGAGAATCCCCTAAATTTGCTAGTCAATGAGCCAAGCAGAAAACTTGTTAGTACATGTAAAACATGTATAATAAACAGTTCAATTTCACTCTGACACTACTGACACTAAATATCAGAGCATGAACTTTCCTCAAACTCCCGTGAGCCAAAAACATTCTGTGAGACAACCAAGAAGTACCACCCATACGTCTATTAGTGCATAAAACATGCAAATCTTCATTGATCACTCCACTGCCTTCACATTGATAAATAAAAAATGATTTGAAAGCAGGTTTTCTTTATTTCAGAATTTTTTTTTTTTTTATGCTTCCCATCAAAACTTCATCTGGCTCAAAAAAAAAACCCTAAAAACAAGCAAACAAGTCAATTTCTCTCCCTGTAGGGATAAGCTGAAAACTGAAGCAGGATGGAAAACTGACGTAACATTGTGAAATGAGAAAGAAACACAATATATATGTCCATGTAGATCACAGCATGAAGGCACTATCAGTACCATTCGATAACACTGTAATGTAACGACTCACCATTTGATAATCTTGTTAACAATTTACATGAGAATAAATTTCAACACACACAGTGACTGGGACAGACATACAGAAAACATTCTCACGTGCAGGTCATAACATCAAACACAGGACCATAATTCATGAAGATTCGCATACAAAAACAGATCATAAAACAGCCAGATAACTGGTGACTAATGTGGAGTCAGCGGGATGCCTCAATAAAACAGCCTTACACAGGAAGTCATTTGCCACAAAGTCAAAACAGACACTACATCACTTGTGGTAAGTTGAACTGAATAGCAAAGAATTGTACAATGTAAACATAAAGATGAAGTTGGAATACATGTAGTAATTGATGTAGTCTACGTAAACAGTGAGGAGTGGAAATACCAAGTACATGTACTAGGTCTACCAAGTGATCTGATTCAAGCTCTGGGAAAAATATAATTTTTGTGATTACATTCTCTGCATTTTGGTACTCATGAAACTGAGGACCCCTGAACAAAAAATGGTGATGTCCGTTGTGAGAGAATTATCTTAACAGAGAACAAGTTTTTGACTGATTTCAAAAAAGGTCATTGTAAGTTACTCCAGTTTCACATTTGACAGTGTTTAAAAACTTCCACCTTAAATTTGGAGCGTTAATCACTTGATTAGTTTTTTTTTTTTTTTTTCATATCTTTCTAAACCTTGGCTCAAAATGTATGAAATGTATGACTTGGTACTTTCCACTTTGGACATTTTTCTGGGACCATGAAGGAACAGATAGATTTAGAATAAGGATGGCCGTATAAATATTGTAAGATGAGCATGCAATAAGAAAGAGAAAAGATTTACTTAGAACCTTATCTGTTTCCACTCATCAATTACATCACAAGCACTGACTGCAAAAAGCAAATCAATGTTTTAAAAAAGTTCAGAAATTGTTCACATTCTGCCATCAGCTACTAGACACATAGAATTCTCTCTCTCTCTCTCTCAATTTGTAATGAATTTCAAACCTTATTCCAGCATTCATTTTGAAGCCAATGGTCAAGATGCAATTCCTGCAGTGCAGCTATTTGAGGCATGACAACAAATCATATGCTGGAGAACAAAAATTTAAAGAATGGATAAAAAAAAAAAAAAACGGCTGAAAACAGAAACAATTTCAAATTCACACCTATTTCAATATTTCATTGAAACCCACCAAAGCATTTTATTTTTCCAAAATTATGTGGCCAAGAGTATAGTGGTGCGACAAGTGGTTAATTAGATCTAACGATGGTGGAGTAACGAGAACATGCAGCTTTAGCTTTTATTTTGAAGAAACAGAACTTTACAACATCATGCAAGTAAACATATGCAACAGACTGTATTACTCAAGAAAACAAATTTCCCTAAATCCACCTATGAAATGATGAAAAGTGGCATAAAAGATATACATGGACTCAAAAAACAAAAAAAAACACCAGGAAATTCCACAGTGCCTTTTGCCTTGTTATGATCTCTATTTCCTATTTGGAAGAAATAAATGGAAGATATATTTTAAATATGCACACATATATCAGTAAATGGTATATTAAATGTGTATTAACTTAAACCTGAGCAAATGGCTACAGAAGCGACACCAATTTTGTTGCCATGTTTACCTGATGCAGAGTAATGACGTGATAGTTGAGAGACATCAGTGAGAGACATCAGTGAGAGACATCAATACTGCATGGACTCCAGTTACAGATGTAAAAAAAAAAAATATATATAAATATGCACATGTAAATGCTTCAAGAACAATTTGGTACCTGAATGCACATTTTCAGCAAAGACCAATAAACTATAACATGGGATGAGCAAAACAGTCTGGGGTAGTAATGTATATATAATGACATGAGATGGTGATATCTAGGTAAAACAAAAACAAGGCCATAATTATTCAAATCTTCCACACCACTTATGTACAATTTCCTCTTTTCATCTATTTCAATCTCTGTCTAAAAGTGAGTAAGAAATCCCGGAACTCATTTTTATTCAATATCTGAGAACATGCCAAGAGGAAAAGAATTTCATCCATAGATTATTACATCTTACTGAGATTTTTTTATTGTCAACTGCACTGAGCAATGGCTGAATTTTCCTGGACTGATATGCAATGGTAATTTTTTTTTTTTATCCCTAACTACATGTATATTTTTTTTTTCTTCCCTTATCTTCGAAAGGTCAGCTAAGTGTAAATTATTTGACCTCCAGATAGTGGATTTATACACTTCAGCTTGATGTCAATGTATCAATGATGTGAACTTGCTCAAATACAATGAATGTCCTGGAAACAACTAGCACTTAGATCATGATACCACTAAAACACATGTAATCAGCACACTACACACTGTACATGCATATTTAACAAGTGCATATCACAGCTACAATCCTGACACATACATTTTATTGATATATGTTGTTTAATAGTAATGAAACTGACAGATATTCTCTTTTAACTAATTGATCTCCCCTCAACATTCATCTGACAGGAGCAAAAAATGGATGTTTGAATGGACTTGCTAATCTCCTGGTACTCATGTGCTGATCGTGAAATGCTTTATCTTCTAAGTCTTGTGAACTGTCATGTAATAAGCTATAAGCTACTCATCTACTTTGTTCACATCATTGAACACAATGGCCTCCTGAAATGTGGATTTTGCTGAAGAAAAATATGATTTTGCACTTTTGTTTTCTCTTAAAAGCACAGCCTTTTCAGCATGTAAAAATGGTATCATATCAAAAAGTTGATAAGTCCATTCTAACATGTTTGACCAATGGTCACTCAACGGTAGACCCAGCGAATTGTCAATCAGGATTTGGCTCCACTGGCTGCTAGATGAGGCCTTAGATCATCAAGATTTGATTATATATAGGCAAAGGGTGCAAAAAGCACTTGAATATCATCTCTTCTAGCAATATCACGAGTTCCAGTGCCAGGGATGGACATTAGATGACCACTATGAGGCGAGAAAAACTGCTGATCATGCATATTATCGGTGTAAGTGTTCTAAAATGAATTTCCCTATCCTATAAATAGCGCAATTTTGCTTTCTTTCTGCTACTAATAGCTCAGTTGTCGACTATATGTCACAGTAAAGGTCAAAACTCTCTTGGTTTGCATTCGAAAATGATACAGGGGAAACACAAAGGCCCTCAAAAATCTGGAAGTGGCTCTTATAAATTTGGGGGTGGAAGCAAAATTTGAAAAAAAGTACATCCAGAAAGCCAAAAAATGGCAACAAGAGACATAGAAGTCACGGAAAGAGGGCTAGTTTGTAAAACAAAAAGACTGTTCTGAGGCTGAAAGCCAAACACAAAACTCTTCATGTCAATTTTTCACTAGAAAAAAACTTTAAACATGTTTTTCTCAAAACCTGTTTTTTTTTCAAACAGTTTTTTGCCAGCTACTTTTTTCTTTCAAAAGTGATTCAAACCAAATTTGGTATACATCATTGTCACCAAAAAATCCAAAACATACGTATACGCGTTAAATTCAATCAGTACGCTTTAGAGAAAAATTGGTTTTTCGTTTGAAAAAAACTGTGAAATTGGAATTTTCAAAACTTTATAGAAAATTTTTTATCGCATGGGAAGGGCTGAAAATATGTAACTTTTTAGATATTATATCAAACAATATATTCACCAAGTTTTATCAAGTTTCTCTGAAATTTGGCATACTGGATAGATTTAAAATCAGTCAATTTAGGGACCCCAAAATCCAAGATGGCAGCATTGCCGTGGCAACCATATGAAAAAGTTGATTTTTTCTTCAGTTTTCCTGTAATTTGAACATGCTGAATTCCATGGAAAGGTTAAAATAAGCTAATTTTAATCAAACAAAAACAAAAAACAAAAATCCCCCCCCCCCCCCCTCCTTTAATAGTGATAACAATGAGGGCTGAGAACAAAATGGAATAAATTTCCAAGAAGTTTATTTAACAGGTCCACTATTTTGCACTGTGGTTTACAGTCCAACTTCGGCTTCCGCATGCCCACACCTCTAGCTACATGAAGATACAAACCAAGTCCGAGATCTGTGACCAATGTTCATCTGAACGTGATCAATACAGTAGTGAACAGATCTGCACTTTTCTGAAAGAACGTCATATTACGCATATCTGGGTCAAACAAGATTACTGTCAGATTCAAATTCTAGACATCTAGATGGATCTTTGTTCTTTGTATTATCTTTATATCTTGGAAAAAAAAAAAATTTTGTTTTTGAATCTGGAATAGAATAATTACATAATTATTTACCGAGTAACTGACTGAAACACCTGTATGAGGGGTTCTCCTGTGAAATTTAATTTTCTGAGTACGTGACATTTTGTCAGAGGATGGCAGAGATATCTAATAAAAGGAAAATTCTGAAAACATTTGGTCTCAAAAGCAGCGTTGAATACTTCCTATCATTTCAAAAATTTGTTTAACCCTAGAAATGTCTCAGAGCATTTTTCTCAAACACTTGCTCATTTAACTTTGCTAATAAATTTTTTCATAATATCATACAATTCAAAAGTAGGGCACTTGTCTTGTATTGCCATCTTGATCCAAGCTCTAGTCCCAACATCTTTGTCTGACCCTTATTTTTAGGATCAAAATAGGAGAGTATTTCTGCAAATATAAATAGCTTGAACTGCAGGTCAGCTATCAAACTTTGATGACTTTCAATGCTGACCAACCGAAAAGTCTCCCGAGTGCCATTTATTTCATGATGAAAAAACATGAACAGACACAACATTGCTTCTGAATCGACTATGGAAAATTTCCCAAATATATTGGTATGAGGACATGCATTTGTTTACTAGCTACAACTGAACCTTGAAATCTGATCTGCATCCAGATCCTGGTCCTATTTAGACAATCATTTCCTTTCTTTCTGGCCAAAGCTCTGATATACCACATGTAATTAATTCACACTCTAGGAAACAAAATGACCTGTTTTGCCCCTTTGTCCACACACAAGTACAGTCTAATCTTGGTTCAAATTTTGTGGTTCTGATCTGGCCCTCATAAACCTGATAACTTTGTTCCAGAGCAAATCAACAACATTTGAAAGAGTCATTATGACAAACAAAATATAAAAATAATGAACTGTGGTGTGTTTTAAATCAAACATCAAAAATGATCAACAAAAATATCCACTTTCAATGAGCAAAGCTGATATGGAGGGATGAAGAGTAATACTCAGGAAAATTTGTGGCTTTTTTTGTAAAACATCAAACAACAGTTAAAAGGCCAGAGCTGTTGATGTGAACATATATGAGTTACTGTAAGCTGCCTAAATAATACAAGTATTGGTAAACACATTGCATCTAACACTCACACAACATTGATGGGAAACAGAATTAAGTTAATATCGTTCAGAAAACTTTAAACCTTCAAAATACATCTGTACATAAGCCACTAAATTATTCAAACATATTAAAAAGAAAAAAAAAAAAAGAAGAGAGCCTGGTCATTGATTGGCCAAACTGTTTTTCTCAAAGGCAAGTCTACCTCAAACAAACCTACATGTACATGTACTTACTACTACACTACTAGGGGCAAGCAAGACAATGAGAATGGGCCCTGTAATGTGTTGGTCCCACAGCAAACTGAAACAAATACTTTAAAAAATGGCATCCTTTAAACAAATAGAAGTATGCAGATTCACAAGATAGATTTATGGCTGCTGAAACAATACAACTAAGAAAGCACACTTAATCATATGCATCTCCCACTTCATCATATGCATGTCCCACACATTGCTTTAAAATGACACAAGTGGTGTTATTATTGTAGGCCTATGGAGAGCGGGAGGCAGAGAATATTGATCTGCATATATTTCTAACCCAAGATAAAACACATTCACTCAGAGGCTATGGTTTACGACCAACAGCTGCAAGGCCACAATACAGTGTAATGATTATTGTTATTTCCCTGCTATAAATACAAATCACTGGAAAGAAAAGGAAGACTAGGTAGTATGTCTTGTTCATCATGGAAACTGATGAATTCAAATTCACGTAGCTCTTTTTTTCTGTTTCTCAAAAGAAAACAGTCATTTTTTTCCTCTAATTTTAAGACATGTTATGTTTTACACTCTTTCTCACTGGATGTCCACAAATTTATAATGTCAAGCCTACGGACCTACAGCTGTGGTTAAAATTGAAACTGAAATCAAGCCAATGCAAACAATAATTACATGTACTCAGAAGTTGTATTAATTTCAAAACATTTCTGGATACTGTCAACAAAGTGTCCCCTGATTTATCTAGCCTGGTAAACTGATAACACATTCCTTTAAATTTAAATCTGCCTAAAACAGTAAGAAAAACAAAAATTTAAAAGTGAAAATTTTCACATTCAAATTCAAATTTAGACATAAGGCTGGGGAGATATGACCACATACAGTGATGTCCCAATAAATCTGGTGTTTTCTGATTTGACAAGTAGATAAATGGTATCCATCCAAGAAACAAACAAAAAATCCCACAATGTTTCAAGCAGTACCATCACACCCATAATCAACCCACAAATTAATGAACTTTAATGTGATTTATCAAATTCAGAGATCATTCTCAAAACGCAAGGTAAAAATAAAGAAACAAAACATCACGGCAGGAGAATAAATCAGATGTGTCTGCAATAAATGTCCCGGCAAAGATTCCAGTTCTTTTTTCCTTTTGTAATTACAAATATCGACTCAAGTGAGTTAATAACGGCATCTGTCCTCATTCTAAGCTTTCATTTACAAATCCAATCTGCACTTCTGGAATAATTGTGTAATCTTGTGTGAAACTGACAGGGAACTGTCATTTCTGTGTGGACTTCCATTTCATGCAGTCAAAAATTTTCCTTTTCTTGGAGTTGATAATTTGCCTTTTTATGAAACTCATTCACATCAAATTTATAACAACTGTAGAAAATAGTCAGAAAATAAAAAATAAAAAAATAGACAAAGTAAAAAAAAAAAAGAGGGATCAACTTTGCTATACCTCAGTTGTACTTTAAAAAAACAAAAACAAAAAACAGCCCTTTCCCATCACAAAAAGCATAAAGATGTGTAGCATGGTTAGTCAAGATCAAGATCATACATCACAGAATTGGAAAACTCAAATGCACACTGAGTCATATGTTCCCCTCCGTTGACTTGCTTGTCATCCCAGCTCAGCATAGTTTCTACCTCAGACTTTTTCTGAGAACTATCACCCTCACTTCTCACTGAACTTTCACTCTTAGCACTTATTGTAGAGCTGCTGCTTTTCTCATTTCCTCCTTTGGAACTGGCATCGTTTTCTATCACTTCCACCATTTTCTTGTCTGGAGCCTCATCATTGCACTCACTACTGGATGTGGGCTGGTCAGATGTATTGATAGAAGATTTATCAAATCCAACTTTAACCTTAAAATCTTCTGTCACTGTGCTTACAGCATCAACAAAATCATCTGCATCGTCATCACTATCCTCCCCTCTCCTCTTCTGGTCATTCATATCACTCCCTTCAGCAAGTTTACTCTTGATTTCAGATATTATTTTTTTATTTTTATCAATGGCAGTGGATTCTGTTTCACCTTTCTTTGCATTGCTCACTTGTCCCAGATCTTGATCTTCCTTCTCATCACACGCACTGCTTTCATCCGTCTCACCTTTGTCCTCTTGATCCCTATAAATTTCTTGAACATGTTCACCACAAGCACTAACCTGATCTTCATTTTTAGTCCTAAAATCAAGCACATCTTCAGTGTGTGCTATCACATTGCAATCAGCTGCAGCTTTGGAAGCTTTCGCTTTTGTTTTCCTGGACTTCGAACCTTTGCCTTTTGCCTTCTTCCCTGGCTCACCAGCACCCCTTTCTTTTTCGTCATCCACATCACGGATAGTGAAGAGACTATGACCTTGAGGGCCTGGATCCGAGAAGCAGCGCTCCAGAGTGCCCCGCCCTTCATTCACAGACTTCTCTGATGCTTCTTCTCCTTCACTATAGGAGTAAGAATCTGATGCAGTATGCAAACTCTCCTCCCCACTGCTGGTGCCCTCACTGCTGTGCCTGGTGCGACCTTTGACCTTTGCATCACGTTTACGCTGCCGGCGGCGTTTACTTTTTAGGGCAGGTGTCATACTGGAGACAGAAGCCGAGGATTTAAATGATGCACGATCTATATGGTTGCTGAACGACACCGATCTTTTTTTGCCAAATGAGGATGACAGTTCCTCCCCTTCAGATCGGGGACTCTCAGGATCCATATTGCTGAAATCTTCACTGGACTCGGAAACTGTCCTTTGTTTCAGGATACTGTGGAGTTCTGGGGGTGGGTGCTTGTGGACAACTTCAATCTCTGCCGAGGATGGCTGATCATACTCCTCACTGTCATCATCTTCCTCAGTCTTGGTCCCAGTCCTCATCTTCTTGTTTTTAGAAGGCTGCAAGATTATAAACACACAAATTCAAATAAATAAAACTGACTTTCCAATGTCTGATCACATTAGCCTGGCGAGAGACACATCAACACTGACTGTACAAATTTCAGCACATTATGAGGAACTTCAACCTAGTATGCACAAATTTCTTCACATTTCACTGCACAGAAATACTATTGCCGTAAGTCAAAAAATGTAACTTTTCAGGAGAAAGAAAAAAATTAATATTGTTTTTACTTCTTTTTTGTTCTAATTGTGAACAGAACATCATGATCATTTTATCTGAACAAATTTCTACCTTTTTCCCCATAAAATTTTATTTATAACATAAATATAGGAAATATGGCAATGTATCACTGAAATCTTGGAAATAATTATATAACCGTATACAATGTACTGAATTATAGCATCAGTATCAGTATCTACTGTGAATCTGATTCATTTATTGTTAAGGTAAGTTGACTTGCAATAATAGTATACAGAAGAAAAATGACGGAAGTCTCTGTCTCATGTCGCTGTAAGTCCAGTTACAATGTCAACATTAAAGCAAGTCATGTTATTTCTGCAATACACAAACCTTATGTCAACATACAGCAGTAGTATTTTAAACACAGATTGCGAGAGTACAAAATACACATAGGGTAACTTGAATTCCAACGGTAATATTTCAGGATATTTACACGGTGTTCAATTAGATCAAGTGTCTTTTTTAAGAATATCTCGTAAACGGATTAAAAAAGAACTGAATACCACATTTTGTCACATGAAGCACCAGCCCCATGCCTACTCAGGTTCAAATATCTCAAAATCGCAAAAACTGGACTTACAGCAGAAGTATTTCTGGGCAGCAATTTGAGATAACAAAAATAAACCCATACGCTTTTTTTTTTTTTTTTTTACTTATATTAAAAATGCTGTGCCTCATTATTTCTGACTGGACTGCATGCAACAAAAATAAACTGCAGAATCAATATGATGGTTTCTGTTTTCACTACAAACTGAAATTCAATCAATGATTCCTGAGAGCTGAGTTTTATATGAATGCCAATGTTTGCTATATTTTTTTTTTTTTTAAATGATAAAATATATCAATAATTATGCTGTGTTTCAGATCAGGGAAACTATATTTTGAAATCTGTTTTTTTTCATATTGTAACAACATTCACAATATGAAAAAAAAAATCTGAAGAAAAAGAGTCCACGTCAAAAGGGTGTCCTTTTTTCAAATTAGGTATTTTTTTCAAAATCACATGACCTAGGAAACATCGCTCACATGTGGCTTTGTTTATATGATGTGACAA